>CM035808.1:93712938-93840841 GCA_020466095.1 Chlorops oryzae | reverse complement strand
ATGAACAAATTTTTATAAAAATTTTAAACTTTTTCCCATTTTCTAATCTTTTCATTTTAAAGGGAATACCCTTTTTATTTTCTCAGTTTTTTAAATAATGTAAATGTTAAATTATCTACTTTTTCAAAAAGAGAAAAAAAAAAATACGCTCGCTGGAGCAGGGATCGAACCCGCCGACAAGAATTCATATCAAAATTAAGAAGTTATCGAAATGTACTTCAAGATTTGAAACCGTAGTTCCTACAGATATCGAATTCTAGATTTTTATCGTAGTTCCTATGATTTGATATCGTAGTTCCTATAGAAATAACATCATAGTTCCTAAGATGGAATATCGTTAAATCTACGTTATATATCGTTGAAATCAATGACATTCCTCATCGTAGAAACTACTGCAAAGCGGTCGTAGAATCTATGATATAATGCAATTGGACCTATATCAATTGCGGATATAATAGATTCTACGTCGGATATTGTAGATTCTACAACGGAATTTTTTGAGTGCACTTATACATATATTGTGAGCAAAGAGATGTCATGTTAAGAAAGATTTTGGTCTCAAACCGCGAACGGTTTGAAAAAGTAAAAGCAAAAGGGGTCTGAGTCCCGTCACGCAGATGGTAACAATGTAAGAAAAATTGAAGGGCTTACCAAAAACATCTGATATGTTAGTGGAGGGATTCCACCATTTGTGTCAATAACCATCTTTGGATCCCATAGAGTATGAGATATTCTCTCCTCACATCGTACTTTTAAGTCCCTGCACAGCGACTTTACACTATTGTCGCGATGGTTCCAAATTGGTTCGCAGTCCTGCTCAAAGCAAAGTTTTCTTATTTTGAAGTGCTGGCTTAATCGATTGAAAATTGCGGAAGGATCTCCTTTGAACAGATAGAGACGGCTTTGGCCTCTGCTGACATCTTGAATCTGTTCGTCTAGATCCTGTAAAGAATCGAGTAAAAATCGCATCCGATTGTATCCAACTGATTTTGTACCTAAAACACAGTAAAAGAATACAACGCAATTGATTGAGCAAGCTGCTGCTTAATTAATGGAAATACATACCAGCACTCTCGCCATCGAAAATGAAAAGAGGCAAAAACGAAACTCCCTCGTATTTATCAGATAAGGCTTCAAGTAACGCTGGATTATCATGTAGACGTAAACCATGACGGAACCAAAGAATATTTACACACGATGACATTTCTTCCGATAATTTCTAAATTGCAACTACACCAATATAATAAAAATATGTTGTGAATAAATTCTGACTGAGTTTGCTAATTTGTTCCGCGTGTGACCCGCACGCGTTGCCGGTTCGATTTAGATTGTTATCTTCAGTGCAAAATGCTTTTCTTCTAACAAATGCATGGAAAAAATATGTATGTATACAAGCCTGTACGGTTAAGTAAATACCTATATGCCATCTACAGGTAGTAGTAGCAGCTGTATGGGCGGTGCATATAAATCTCCCTCTCTGCATAAGCGCTTGTTGAGCTTTTCGAAAAAGCTTTAGATGTCAAAAACACGTTACGTCTTAACTTTTCAAGAGTGTTGCATAAATAGATGACTACGTCAAAACGACTAGAACAGACAGAAGAATAAGAAAAATAATTTATAAAGAAATAAACACTTTCAAACACTTATGCACTCCAAAGGAGCTGATGAGTCACGGGTGGCGTCGTGACGAAGCATGGCCATGTCCGCCCTAGGCGGAGGTGCAAAGCGGTTAAGCTCGAATAATGTTTCAAACTAATCTAAAAATTTGTTTAGCATCGCAATCATTAATAGATCTTTTGATCTTTTTGTGAAATAAATAATTTTTGAAAGCCGCTTAAAATACTTAGGCCCGCTTGCGACTGTTCTGATAAAGGTTTTCGTTCCAAAAAACAAACAAATTTGTATGAAAATGTTGACATTTTGAGAGGATATCGTGAGGATAAACTTTAACTGGAACAGTAGCAAAAGGGCCTTATATATAAAATTTTAATGCACAATAACCTTTTTAGTGATGCTCGGGTAAAAGAGTTTATATTATTCTATTATTTAAATTCAACACTCAAAGGGATCAGGGAAGCAACATATAAATTTCATGTATAATTCAATGTAGGAAAAATGCCATAATTTGCTTATCTAAAGGCGTGCTTTGTTACCACACAATGCCAAACTATTATGTTCGTAGAATTTTGTATGACGCTATTTAATTAAATTTTTTATAATATATTTGTAAGCATATTTGGTGAAGATTTGGCCCGAGTTTGGCTAGAAATGCTTTTAGTTTATGTTATTAGAATAAATTCTAAAATATTTGAGTTGCAGTACCTTTGTTTTGAATTGTAAAAGTACTTAGGATGTGAAGATTAAATTCATCTTTCCTGAACAAAGGATTATATTATTTTATATCATTTTTCGAAACGTGCATTCAAAAGTGCATTATTTTCAATCACTTATTACTCAAAATCGGTAACAGTTAGCCAAATTTCGCAAGAACAAACATTGTTCCTCTTGACCTAAGCTATCCCCTGGTTAAGTTTGGCCAACAATTCTGGGAACACCCTGTATATGATGTTATATATATTTTCTATAATATTATAGATAATATATATGATATTATAAATTATATCTATAATATTATAGATAACAGATATTTCTATCATATTACAGATAACATATTCATATCTGATTATATATGATATCTATCGTATTATATATAACATATATGATATCATATGTGACAACTGTAATATTATTATCCATCTAAACAATCATATATAATGACATATATGATAATTATTATCTCTGTGTTTATTGGGAAAGAATTTTTCTTCAGAAAAATGTTCCCAAATAGTAACTTTTTGTTATTAAGTTTATTTTTGAAAAATTTCGTCTTCAATGAAAAAAATTGAACGACTTTATGTTCCTAAAACTTCAAACTTATTATTGCAAGAAGAAAAGAACAAGTAAAACAGTTTTCAGTATTTCAAAAAAATATTTTAACTTGTTGGAAAAATCGTTTAGTGGTCCAAAATGGGTTGAGGGAAGACGCCTACTATTTTGGTAAAAGAAAATGCTTCCGTGTTGTATGTATATACATATTTATATCAAAAGATTGCAAACTATGAGAATCGCTTCTATTATAATCTGAGTCATATTTTGGCATAGCTATTACAAGCTGTCTATTATTTGAGGCTAGTCCTTTAAAAGACACTAAGCTAGTCCGAATACATACATTTTCAGTCCGCATTTGAATTTAGTCGACTTTGGGCTCACTTCGTTTTCTTTCGTGTCAGGACTCCCCGTTGTCGTAAGTATTTTTATGTTTAAAATATATACAACTTTGCTCAAAACAGGAGGTGGATATATATTTCTCCTCTATGTACATATGTATATACAGAGTAGCTGTTGTTTTATCAAGCGAACAACAACAAAAGCGTATCCTGCTTTGACAACCTTTCCATGTGCCCACGTAGAAATGAAATTGACATAGCTTTCAGCGTCATATTCGCCGCCATTGACGTCAATTGAGATATTAGCTTTGCCATACAGATTTCATTTGGACACGTTTCATGGTTTTAAGGCTTCACTGCCACTCTTATAGAAATGAAATGGACACCGTTATAAAAACGTGACCTAATGAATTTTGTCGCAAAAATAGTGAGCGAGTAAAGAAGTAATACGAATATAACGATGAAGAGGTTATCCATAATTATAGTTTATAACTCTCAGTGAGCATTATCTGCATGCCATTTAATATTCCATACTAAATTATACTGTGCTTGAATTTGGTACTTTTTTTTACCGATACCATGGGGACGAATCTCGTTAACATATTTGAGGTGCGCTTAAATCAGTCCCATCAACCGTTTTATTAGATTAGCTCCAGTTTTTGGGATATAGCGGATTAAAAAATATGACTAGCTTCATTAACAAAAATATATATTTAGTTCACGTTGCTATATATTTATGACAGAATAATGACGATAACGTTAATTACTTGTATTTAGTAAACTTCCTGTGCAAAACTTCGTAGTAATCGCAACGTTAATTGGTATTCAATACGTGCTTGTTTCCGATTTCCATCATATTTATTAAAAAATTGAAGCATACTCTTAGGAGAAGTAAAATTGTTGACTTTCGATTTTTTAATATGGCATTCAGACGGCATCGAAATACCGGGATTTCGGCACTTTTGAGGATTTCAGCCGACATCCAGTCGAAATGCAGCGGATTTCCCATACAAATGAATGTCAAACGAAATCCGCTCAGAAATTGGATTTCAATGAAATCCCAAGAGAAATCAGGAACAAACTGAATGTAACAGTGATGCCAGATTTTATCGATAAAAAAACCCTCATATATTGGAAAAACCCCCATTTTTCCCCATTTTCAAAAAAAAAAAAACCCACGAAAAAACCCAGAATGATTTTTTGAAAATATGGGCGTACCGATTTCAAAATTGAACATTGGATTTAAACGCAATATTTTAATATTTTAATAAAAGTATCAAGAAAATAACAAAAAAAATAAAAGTAACTTAAAACTGTAGTAGTAAATATACCTTAAGTGTAGTGCATAAATTTCGATATGAAATTACCCATACTTTTCCCCATGTCACGTTTTTTGAGTGAAAAAACTCACAATATGGGGAAAAACCCACAATCTGGCATCACTGGAATGTTACTCTGTATTTTTCGATATGTATCGAAGAAATGCTGCAACACTACTGTTAAATTTTGAAAAAAACCAAAGTAAACAAACAGGCAATGCTGCCACACGCAAACGAAAAACTCCCTACAAACGAAGAAAAAATCCCCACAATTCTTTACGTTTTTCCCTACCAAAAATATCGTTATATTTTTTTAAAAATAATATGCGTCTTGCATACAAAAATGTATGAGTGGCCATGAATATGGTAGGCTAATATTTTGAGAATCTTTCAGGGTAGTCTGGAACTCCGAATCGTAAGATTCTTTCAAAAATTAAGTTTTTTTGTTGTGGTTCAAGTAAAAATGATTTCATTAAAAATATGAATAGGGTTATCTTGTAGTGGTATAAAAAACAGTTTTCAATTTATTCAAAAAAGCCTTTACAAATACTATTTTAATTTTCAAATTTGTAGACTATTGACTCTTAACTATAGCTTCGACCGAACTTTTTCACATAAAAACAGGTTGGTATAGTTTTTATTTTGTCTTTTTTATTTTATGACAACCAATACATCGCAGACTTTCGAGTTTGCTGTGCGAAAAGGTATGTGAAGGAGTTCGAAAGTTCGAAAAAACCGCCGTTGCAGAATATATTTGTATTTGCGTGGTTTTTGGTCTAATGGACTGAACGTATGTATGGAAGGATATATATGTATGTATGTTTGTTTTGTTTAGAAGTTTTGACTTCGTTTTTGAAGCATTTGTTGAACAGAAATCCATTTCTGCGTTCATGCGAACTAATATGCGACAGCGTTTCAAGTGGATTACTGAAGCGAAAATGTTTGTAGCGCACTTGCTATAGAAAATAAGAGATGAATGGTCGGTCCTTGTCGAACGAATGTTGACATGTTGTACATGTTTAACAAAAGTAAATAAGTGAAAGCTTATAATAAAATTTTCTTTAAATTACACAGTGATATTTATAAATTATTCATATAAAAGTAACAAAATCTTCAAATAGTTGTTACTAACCATAGTCAATTTGCCGAAACATCTTTTTTATCATGGTTTGGGGACAAAGTGTTTGAATTGGAAATTGTCAAATAAACAATATTTATTTTGAATTGTATGTATTATGTATAAAAATTATTTCTTAAATGAAGTTTTAGAATTTTTTGACTGTAGGTTAAATGTGTGAAGAAACCGAATTAAATGGAATGAGTAAAAACGAGAGTTCCGATTTTAATATTCTTCACTTACGCTTGTATGATTTTTTTGCGAAAATCCAAAAATTCGCGTTCTTCACGCAATTTTTCAAATCAATGCGTGCGAACATTTAGGCAATAGAAACTCTATGTGCGGGAAAGAGAGGTTCGATCTTTGTTGACTTTTTCTTCAAAAATCTAGTTTTTGTGTTCCCATTCTTCCTTCGACTGTTTTGTTTTGGTCGAACTTGATTTTGCTCGGTCGAACTTTACCTATACATCCCGAATCCAACCAAGGCGCTAATCGTCCATCATGAAAAATTTCCCTCGAAGCGCCATTATGAATATGGGAATTCTTTAGATTCTATACTAGGGTGATGACTTTTTGTGAAACTCTTTTCCTGTATCATAGTACGATGAACTTTTATTAAAGACTTCATAAAATACTAATTTTAAGGTTATTTGGTAAAAAAAAAATGCCACGCACCAAGTCATTTGAAAAATTGAATTTTTTGATTTTTTTTCCAAATTTTTGATGTTACTGTAAGCAGAGGGGTAAAATGTAAGACCAACTACCATTATTTTTTTATTCCAAACAATTTCTTCAAACATACCCCCCCTATCTCCACTCCTTAAGGAGGCTCCCATACAAAAGTAATTTTTTTATGAATTTTCCCCCCACTGTCATAACTAGCCCCAGAGTGCCCCTAGAGGAGTCAAATGTTTGACCGACCCCCATTAACTTTGTCTCCCTAACATTTTTTCGCAACATACTGACCCCCTATCTCCCCTCCTTAGGGGGTCACCCATACAAAATTATCTTAATTTTATCCCAATTTCATACAAAATGGCTGTCACCACAGTCAAACCCCTCCTAGGGGGATGATATATATGACCGACCCCCATTATTTTTTTACCCCAAGTATTTTCTTCAAACATACCTACCCTCTATCTCCCCTCCTTAGGGGGGCCCCATACAAAAATAGGCTTAAATTAAAGGAAAATGCCTCACGAACTTCAATCTTTAATATAGATGCCGTAGGAACAGGAACGAGCATGTTCAGTATGCATATTCGAAAAATTTACAAAATTATCTTTTGAACGAACCTAATATAAGAATATTGGATTCGTTTTTGGTATGTTTTAATAATATGTTATAATTATTACTTTTTTTTAAAACTGAATTTTGGGTTCCATCCCCTAACTGGCCAAATAATGACCCTAGTAGAAAAAAATAAATTTTCGAGTCAAATGCCGCAAATCTCAATATATGACGAGTTTTTTAAGACTATAACCATTAATATCGGTTAGTGTTTTCTATTCATTAAATTAATTCAAAACAAATATTTTTTGAAACGCATTATTTACTGTTTTCACGTTCGTTTCTTAAGTCTTTGCATGTCTCCCTCGGTCTGTATGCATGCAAAGACTCAAGACTGAGAAATTATTGGAAGTAAAAAAAAAATGGGAGTTGGTCTTACATTTGACCCCTCTAGGAGCGACTCTGCTTACATTAACTTCAAAAATTTGGAAAAAAATAAAAAATTAAATTTTTCAAATGACTTGGTTCGTGACATTTTTTTAACCAAATAACCTTAAAATTAGTGTTTTATGGCATCTTTAATAAAAGTTCATTGTACTATAATACAGGAAATTTTTTTGGAGAAAAAAACACTTAAAGTCATCACCCTATTCTATACTCTTTGATTGATAGATCACATCCAACCACTAAGCATATAATAGCTTAACGTAGCCTTTTGTTAACACCCTTCTCCCTACAAACAGACTACGTAATTTATGGAAAGCCCTTTAGACATTTCTAAACTAGTCAACGGAGATCACGAAATAAAAATGATTCTAAAGAAGATTTTTTAAAACGATTTTCCAGTTTTGGACTTTGTTTCATTTCAATTTGCTCCTAACGTTGGACGCGTTATTTAATTAGCTTTTTAATGATATATTAGGTGTAGTAAAAAAAAATCCATTATTTTTCCAATAGATGGCGTTATTTATCTGCATCTCGCGTTGTATAAGTCCGATCGTGTTCCGCTAGGGGGCATTAGAAAGATGACAGTTCCTACTAAAAAAGCTTTTTTGACACTTTTTTGATTGATTGATTCATTTCTGTTTGAGAGCTTGTCAAAGATGGACATCAGCAAAGAGAAAATTCGCTACATTTTACAGTTTTTCTTCGATAAGGGAGAAAACGCAAGCCAGGCGGCTGAAAATGTGAATAGCGTTTATGGACCTGATACTGTAACAGCCAATCATGCGCAAATTTGGTTTCGTCGATTCCGTTCCGGTAACTTCGATGTCAAGGATGCACCACGCACTGGAAGGCCAATTGTCGAAAATGTCGATAAAATCATGGAAATTATCGAGTCCGACCGTCATGTTAGCACTGTTTCGATTGCAAAAGAGCTTAAGATTGCACAAAAAACCGTTTGGAACCATTTGAATAAGGCTGGATACACAAAGAAGCTCGATGTATGGGTGCCACACGAGTTAACGCAAAAAAACCTCATAGACCGAATTTCCATCTGCGAATCGCTGCTGAACCGCAACAAAATCGACCCATTTCTGAAGCGGTTGGTGACTGGTGATGAAAAGTGGGTCACTTACGACAACGTCAAGCGAAAACGGTCGTGGTCGAAACACGGTGAACCGGCGGAAACGGTGGCCAAGCCAGGATTGACGGCCAGGAAGGTTTTGCTGTGTGTTTGGTGGGATTGGCAGGGAATTATCTACTATGAGCTGCTCCCATACGGCAAAACTCTTAACTCGGAACTCTACTGTCAACAATTGGACCGTCTGAAGGACGGAATTTTCCTTTTCAATATGTGTTTTTTGTTTGTTGAAATATCATATTTAATGATGGAAATAAAAAAAGGTCCCCATTATTCCGCAGTCAATTGTGTTCAGATTTACTTGTTACACATCTGTTATTATAAATCATCCAAAAATTTTGGCGTCCACCTTGCTATTCTTCTATGGTGCATTGATGTTTAAAATTGTCTAACGAAAATTTGCACATTCTCTGATACTGACTAGCTTATGTATTGTGGTTTTTGTATAATAAGATGTAAATTACGGTAAAACACATGTAAAAATTTCGTTTTATAATTAAAAAATATTCTATATATGAAATATACCTACAAAAAGTATAAAAAATTTTCAAAGCTTCATTTTGAAAAAAATCTGCCATATTATATTCGCCATTTTTTTTTTTTTTGAATTTTTTTGAACATTCTAACTCACCTACCTGAAACACCCACAAAACCAAGGATTTTTGGCCAGGTTTTTGGGATTTTTTCCCATAGTGCGACGGTATACCCAAATAGACAAAATACAACATATTCGCATCATCTTGACATCATGCATGACTCAAACGATGCTGAAAGTATGTGTTGCTTATGAGGGACAAAATGTGCTCAACTTGAGAGCAAATTATGATTTCAGTATATGGTTACATATTGACCTCATACTCATATCATGAGATGGATCATTCTACGCTTGCATATTCGCCTCATATTCATATCATGACATGGATCACCCTACGCTCGCATATTCGCCTCATATTCATATCATGACGTGGATCATCCTACGCTCGCATATTCGCCTCATATTCATATCATGACATGGATCATCCTACGCTCGCATATTCGCCTCATATTCATATCATGACATGGATCATCCTACGCTCGCATATTCGCCTCATATTCATATCATGACATGGATCATCCTACGCTCGCATATTCGCCTCATATTCATATCATGACGTGGATCATCCTACGCTTGCATATTCGCCTCATATTCATATCATGACGTGGATCATCCTACGCTCGCATATTCGCCTCATATTCATATCATGACATGGATCATCCTACGCTTGCATATTCGCCTCATATTCATATCATGATAGGATATAATTTTTTTTGTTTTCATTTAAGAAAAACAAAAACTTAAAATTGCTTGAACGAACTTTATTTAACAATACTTATATATGTAGATAAGTTCAGTCATTTATTTATTTTTATATTTTATGAAAGCAATTCTCGTATTTTAAATAATATTAATGTTTAAAATGGTTTTCCATGTCTGTATGGCGTAAATCTCGATTTTCACCAGAATGGATAGGTTTGTCCTTACATGTCTGTTTATATGAGCGCAAAACTTCATTCATGTGATGGATGAACTCCTCTAGCCTTAATGGCCATCTCTTTTGTAAGGCATCTGTAATTAGAAAACAAAAAGTATGCATTACGGCAGTTGTTTGGATATAAAAAAACATACTTATGTCTACCGAAAAAAATGCGCATTAGCTTTGTTTTGTAAAGAGAAAGTTTGCGAACCCCATCATCCTTTTTCCCAAACCATGTGTATTTGCGCGCTAATTCCGCCGTCATTGCGGCTCGAATGAAGCCATGCAAAGCTTCACGTACGCTGGCTCCTCCTAAATATTCCAAGTATTCTTGCTAGAATATTTCGCAGAAATGTAAGTTAAATTATTCAGTCAAGCATTTCTTACATTGGTAAGGCAATTATAATTTCGTCAATTCAAACTTAATGGAGTGGGGTATATGAAGTTGTTTCAACATAACAATATTCAATACATTGTATGAAAGCAATTTTGTTGAAATGCTATGTGAACTGCTTTGAATTGTCGCTATTATATATTGCCGTACCACAATCAGGACTTATGGATATTTTTTTTTACTATCACAAATTTTACCAGAGAATCATGTCGCTCTTCTCCATCGTTCTCGAAATCCTCAAAGTTCTCCACGGTTTCCATGGGCATTCCATATGGAGCTTCGTAAAGATGGCATCGTTTTGGTTTCTTGATGCAAAGTATATTTTCGATGCTTGTTACCTTCGCTCTTGAAAAAGAAACGTATAAAATACAATTTGGATAATGCATAAACCAAAGCTGATATTAATTTAAATACCGTAAAACACTGAGCTCTGCTAGCACTTTTTGTTGAAACGCGTTTTCAATGTCCTGGGACAAGGGCTGCAATGGTGTCAAAGCACTTGAGGTGCTTGGCTGAGAGATGTCGATGAATTGTTCGGTGTGCGGTCGTTTTGATGCAATTTTACTGGAAGTACAAAAATTGAATTGTTAAACATGACTGAACTAGATATATATACTATTCATTTGCGTTTTACCTTTTGTTAAAATCATTTTGCAAAAGAGCCATGCGTGCGGCTGGTGGACAAGGAGATGGAAAAAAATCTTCTTCCTGGTGAAAAAGGTATCCGTTTCCGTTGTTGTTATCCATTAGTTTTTTGAGTCTATTTTATAATAAAAAATTGTCACATATTATCAATTTACGTTCGAAAGTAAAGCCGATACAATAAATGTTGCATCCAGCATATTATCACCATCCCAATATGGCATTTTGAAACATTTCGCTGCCACATCATCAAATCTAACTGCAAGATTTTCTGTTGATAAATTACTGCATACATAAACTCCTGTAAAGGAGGAAGATGTGCCACTTTTGAGAGTGTAGAAGTCTTGTACAGTGCAGTATTTATTCACTATCAACTGAATTTCGTTTGCAGAGTTTCTTAATATATTTTTTATATCGCATACGAATCCTGTTCTTAATAAAATGCAGCTATCACGATTACTATTTGCAACCAAGCGAAAATGGTTATATTTGATCAATTTAATCTGTTGCATTTTACCCTGTTTCCATTCGTCAGTCGGATCTTCGCAATAAAAACCTGTAATTTTCGTCGGTATTTTTTGTTGATCAAACGTTCTTATATAACTTTCTTCAGCGAAACGTCGAAAAAGCTGCTGGAGGAGTTGATCATTTTTTCGAAGGTATCTTCGAAATATTCGTATGTTGTCTTCAAATGGGAAGGCAGAAAATGTATTTGCATTTCCCAAAACTCGAACATCTTCCACCACGTGCAAAAGTCCATGCACATTATACGTGAGAAATTTTTTTCCGTAGACAGATTCACATCCTTCAACGTATTGTCTGAACGTGTTTTCGGCAAATTGTAAATGAGCAGTGCTTGGGTTTGACATAAGAATGCAGCGGCAGGCAGCATGTAACAGAAGAAAATGTATATAAGTTTCATGCTCTAAAAGCCCCAGAAAAATTGATGGACCTGTGTATAATAAAAGTGTTCGAAATTCTGTAGCTTTAAAATATGCATGATCCTTCATCGGTCGAGGACGACGTGCAAATTCACTGCAAGTATACATTTGTATTGTTACTATTCTGGCTTCAGCTCTCTCCATGTCCGATTTATTTAACTTTTTGCAATCATATTTACTTTCTGTAATAGCCGAAATGAATTTTTTCATCACTCCTAGACATATTAGATGCATATATTCAAAGGGAACGCAGGATACCATAGGGAAATTTAAACATTTCAAAGCAGCATTGTTTTGGGGCAGGTGGTGGCTTTTATCAGTTGCATCTAAATACTCCTCATTTGTACGCGGTTCATTCAAGGACTGACGAAAGGTCATTCGTCTTTCAAATGAAACCCCAGTAACTTTGCATTTAGAGCAAGGCCGCTTTGCGTTGTGCCCCCGGTGATTTAGTATAAGTGCTCTTGCTGGAGTGTCAGCTATAAATGCCCGTATTTTAAGGGGAATGCGCGTATTATTGACTAATATACCTCCATTTTCACATAAAATTCATTAAAAATTCTTCACCGCTCGTTGGCTTCTTGACTCCTTTATAAACACCTACCACAACTGGTTTATCCTCACTAAAATTGGTGAGGCGAATCTGTATGGGCCATAACTGCGTTTTACTGCTTCGATGGATCGACATACCGTCTACATGAAAATCCATTTCCAATTCGTTCATTTCCATGATCATTGGCATTCCAGAAATTTGTTTTTTAATTTGTTCTTCAATGCCTATGTGGTAGTATTCTCCAGGAGGCATAATTATCATTGTTAGTTTTTGACGTGGCGTTCTAAGTAATGTCTTTGTGGTCAATGGAAGTTTATTGTGGCAGCTATGCGTGCGGAGAAATTTTAATATAATGTCCCCCTGGGTAAGGTTTATTCTGGCAGAAATAAATGTCCTTCGCAATCCCTCAAGAAACTGGTCCTTTTCACCATCGAAGTTGCACGGTGTGCTTAAAAGCGGATCGGTCTCATTTTCAAATTCATCGCTTAATTCCAAATCTGAAAAACAACTTGTTTCACTATCGCTACTCTGTTCGTCCTCCGTTGTGCTCAAGGTGATTTCATTTTCATTACAGCGGCATTCATTACAGTCCATGTGACATGTGCCACATTCCGAATAGCCATCGATGTCCTCTACTAATACTTTGGGTACCGAAGCGTTACCAAATGTTGTTTTGGCTGTTTCATTGTTAGGTAAAACGCGACACTTTTTAGTTTTTTTCAGAGCATACCTAACACTTTTCTTACGATGTCTCATCATTGTTAAATTAACTTACTTTCAACGCAATAATAAAATATGAAGCACGTCCGTTCTTCGTTTATCAAAATCGCTTGACAAGATAAAATTCACAATGCAATGCTGCCAATTTTTCGCGTTTTCCACGTATCAATTTTTTTTTTCAATATTCTTGAATGTTCTGCCTTTCTCGCCTACTAAATCAAGAATTTTGAAAAAAAATATTAAAAAATTTACGTGGAAAATGGAATTTCGAAACCATTAGGAAATATGAAAATTAATGCTATAAAAGATTACACCGTAAAAGAAGTTTCAAAAGTTTTTCCGGCGTCTATGAAGCGCCCGATACAGCATACTCGTGTGAGCATGTCGATATTCTTTATTTTCGTCTAAATATAATAGCATTTCGCAGAGACTTAAAAAACACAAAATTAACCCGTTCCCAAAATATGATCAAAATCGGGGAGCTCCACTACTCGACCGCTCGCGAAAATTTTCATATTCCCATAGAGTATGCTAAACTATTTTTCTAATTTTTCAATTATTTTGCAGGTTCTGTTTCACATAAAAATAAAATTAATTTAAAAAGGTGCAAAAATGCCTAAATTTTTTTTTTTTCAGAAATCAAAAGTACAGAGATCGGTCTTTCACTTTTTAGTAACCAGAAGAGGTAGGCTGACGTTGGCCACAGACCATCAAAAATAGGAAAGAGGGATTTAAGAGTGACCCTCGAATTTTTAATGGAAGTCCAATTTTTTATTTTGTAAAATATTCTACTTTTTATTTGATTCATCACAAACCAAAACAAATAAATGCAAATATTTTAAATAATACATTTCAAAATTTCCACCTGGGTTGTTGTCTTACAAAGAACGGTTTACTTTTTTTCATATAGACATGTTGGCTCTTTCACTTGCAAACATAATTCTCTGACATTGGTATCACTTTTCTCATGAAAAATATAGGTCAGAACATGAGGACAAATTCGCATCATAATGGACTCATGCAATGATTTCATGTAATGCATGAAGTTTGCGGTATTCATATCTTCATCAGATCCATGTCATGATATGAGATCATGCAGTGAAGTCAATTTGATGCAGTTTTGAAAACATATTTTGAGGACTAGAATTGTTATCAAATTGTCGACAATTTGCATGCATCCCTTGAAATCATTGTATGAATATCATAGCTGTCTATTTGGGTATCTATCGTTTATGCTTAAGGGGACCTTCTCGTCTAGAATTTTTTGAAAATTGATTTTTTTTTTTATATATTTCGGAAGAATAGACTTTTAAGAATATGCTGGCAAAGTTTCGTGAAGATATTGACAATATTTGTTTTGCTACAGCCTTTTTAGAAGGTGGAGACAGCAGGCAGCGCGCTTGATCAAAGCAACTTTGAACGCGTTTATCTCAAAACTACTTTTTTTGACCTGGTGTGAATGAAAACAAAAAAACCATCAAACCGATTTGTCTGGAATTTTTATATGTTATTCATAACATCAATGGCTATGACCCGAACTAGAATCGAATTTTTATTTCAAGAACTTCATATTTTTTCATCAAAAAAATGGTCAAAAAAAGGGGAGTTTTTGATGGTTGAAATAAAAAATTGCGCCATTTTGTCAATTTAAAAAATTTTTTTTTATTCTAGTTCCTGCCATAGCCGCATTCATTCTGATTAATAACATATTTTTGTTTTTTTTTTTTCGATTACCAGAACTGCCAAAATCGTTCACACCACGGAGGTACTTTTTCAAAGAGGGTCCACTTCAACGCCATTTTTAAAATACCAAAAAAAAAAAAAAAATTACAACAACATTTTTTATTTTTTGTCAATTAAGAATATAATAAGCCTGCATACTTAGAAAATCGTGTTTTATTTGGCTTAATACCAAAAAAAATCATGAAAATATCCTAAATTTTCGTGCTCTAGACCAGAAGGTCTCCATAAGGTACATAGAGTTCGGATAGACCTGAACATTTTCTCGTTCTATTCATATAAAAAAAGTGTAAAAAGCGTGCACTACACGTCCCTAAAGCTGGAAGAGCAAAGTCAGCAGAATCAAAAAAAAAATATGTGCAACATTAAAGGCTAATTTAAGGCTAATTAAATGCCCTAATCCGAAATTTTCGGCTCCAGCCATTTCCCGGAAAATCCATGTTCTGCCAGCTTAACGTTAAGCTGGCAGAGCATGCTCGAAAAAATGGATTGCACAACAATTTCAGCAATTAATTTTTTATTAATTAATTAGCACAGGAATTAACGGCTCATTAAAGGCTTTAGGAAAATCTAATTTCCCAATTTTCGGCTGCAGCCGTTTCCCGGAAAATCCATGCTCTGCCAGCGCGCGAGCAGAGCATCGTATAAAAACCTGTTTCGGATAAAAAATTCGAACTTTTTTTTAAGAATTATTTAAAGGCTCATTAAAGGAAAAATGGGAAATTAGATTTTCGTTGAGCCTTTAATGAGCCGTTTATTCCTGTACTAATTAAATTGCTGAAATTGTTGTGCAATCCATTTTTTTCGAGCATGCTCTGCCAGCTTAACGTTAAGCTGGCAGAACATGGATTTTCCGGGAAATGGCTGGAGCCGAAAATTTCGGATTAGGGCATTTAATTAGCCTTAAATTAGCCTTTAATGTTGCACATATTTTTTTTGATTCTGCTGACTTTGCTCTTCCAGCTTTAGGGACGTGTGCACTACTCAAAGAGAAACACGAAATTGTACAAAGGCTTTTGGCTCGGTTGCTACACTCATCACACATATGGGGCATTTCACGTCAAGTGTACCCGCTCAAAAAACTTCATAGCTGGGATTTCGATGAAACTTAGTGGAAATGTTGCGCTATGAGAGTACATGAATTGTGCAAAAGGAGGAGGGGAAATATTTACCGGGTGCCTAGATACAGGGTGTCAAACTTTCAGGCCTTTTTGTATTCAAAAAATTCTACGTCTTGCAAATTGGAAAATGAAAAAAATGTAATAAAGGATTTTTATAGATTTTTTTCTGCTCTTTCCGAAAAAAAATATTACAATCTCCAGAAATTATTATTTATGCCAAAAAAAACGGTTTTTATTTTTAAAATCAATTTTTCGCTCAATGCGACATTTTTAATTTTTTTTTAAATAATTTTAAACGAAAGCTGAGCTTTTTTTCTATAAGATAAAGTCCTGATTGAAGTGGGATCTCCAAAAATTACGACTCAATGGAGGTGTAGAACCCAGCGCGACCCACGCGCCAAGCACGCAGAAGCCGCTATTCAGCTTTATCAACTAGAAAAGTTCAGCAGCCACAGCTTCACTGTATATATACAGAACCGAAGAACAGAACAGAAAACTGAAATTTGCATGCCTTTTCTACTTTGAAAACTGTAAACATACACACAACCTCCTACAAACGTATGCATGTATACCAATTTACAAATAAATCTGTGGTCATATGGAAGAGTAGCTTAAGTCGACTTAAGCTCAAAATGAGTCATAATTACCACTGAATTCCTTTCAAAGAGACGCATCATTAGGTAAAACCCTCGTCCCTCTAACATTCTTCTGAAAGAAGTTATTCAAGAAACAAAATTCCGTTTAACATGGGAAGGTATACGAAATATAAAACTTTAAAGCGCTTTTTCTCGAAACAGCATATTTCGACTTAAGCTAACTACTCTTCCATATGACCACAGTTCATTCAAAACGCCATAACCAACCAAAAGGTTGCCTCAAACCAGGTTTTTGTGTGCTCGAAAAAGGTTTGAGTTCGTTTCCTTTCGTTGCTGGTGCCAGAAACGAGAGACCAAATACAACACGAGCGTATGGGAACCAATCGTTCGGTTTTTCATGTGGACAAATCGTTGTATGCAATTATTCCTCTATCTATTACCCAATAAGCACAACGAGTTCGAATCGAATTCGAATCGAATTCGTTTTGACGTGCAAACTCTTCGCGGCGAGTGTTCGCGGCGAGCTCGAATCGAATTCGAATTCGTGAGGGAGTCACCTTTATACGCGATTCATATTTTTATCGCATTTTTTATCGTTTACGCATCGCGCGCGATTCGTATTTTGCTATCGTTTTGCTATCGCGCTTTATTCGAATTTTTTATCATATTCGATTCGCCTTTTTGTCGAATTTTCGATTATATTCTATTAGTAAAAAAAAATTTATTAATTTTTATATTTAATGTATGATTCTAATAACAGTCTTATTATAAGTCTATTTTCGGTAAAAAAAAAAAAAAAAAAAAAAAACGATTCTAAATGCTGGTAACCACGCTTTTGAATCCACCGGCTGTGGGATTTGAACACCGAACCTCTTGATATGTAGTCATACTTATTTCCAGTCTGCTTACCCATTACGCCGTCTTCGCCGAATTGAAATGAATGACTTTTTATCGTTTATAAGTTTAGCGATTTGGAAACAAATTAACAAAACTACCTTCGAGAATTAAAGTTTCGTATCCACTAAACACAAATATTTTAAAGAATTCGAATTGAATTCGAATCGCGGAAGGCAATTTTCGCGAGCTCGCGCTTTTATCGTATTTTGCGTTCGATTCGAATTCGATTCGAAGACAAAACGCGATAAGAATTCGAATCGTTTGCAACGAGCTCGCCTCGAGCTCGCTTTTTTATCGCGGATTTTAGAATACGCGAGCTCGCGCTTTTATCGTATTTTGCGTTCGATTCGAATTCGATTCGAAGACAAAACGCGATAAGATTTCGAATCGTTTGCAAGGAGCTCGCCTCGAGCTCGCTTTTTTATCGCGGATTTTAGAATACGCGAGCTCGCGCTTTTATCGTATTTTGTGTTCGATTCGAATTCGATTCGAAGACAAAACGCGATAAGAATTCGAATCGTTTGCAACGAGCTCGCCTCGAGCTCGCTTTTTTATCGCGGATTTTATAAAATGCGAGCTCGCTTTTTTATCGTGGAATTCATAAGAGTCTTACCGACTACGGCACCCTGAAAGGGATTTTGAAGTTTTGTTGATATTTTGAAAAGTCCTCGAGGGCTCCCTGAAAAATGGCCCCAATGCAAAATGGCCCCAAACAGAAAATGAAAAAAGGCCCCAAAATTTGGGGTCATTGTGCATTATGAAAAATTACCTCAAATCAAAAATGAAATTTGGCCCCAAAATAAAATGAAAAAGGCCCCAAAAACAAAAAGAGGTGTTTTTAATCGATATGAAAAATGGCCCCAAACTAGAAAATAAAACGGCCGTTATAAAATTAAAAAAATTAAAATAAATAAAAGACCCCAATTTTGATAATGCATTATTGCCCCACTTTGAAAAATTAAAAAAGGCCCCAAAATTTGGGGTCATTTTGCATTATAAAAAATTACCCCAAATCCAAAAATTTAAAAAGGCCCCAAAATTTTGTATTGAATTTTAGGGCGATTTTTTTGGGTCATTTTGCATTTTTCAAAATTTATGTTACATTTGGGGCCATGTTTCATTTTTTGATTTGGGGTAATGCAAAATGACCCCAAATGTTGGGGTCTTTTTTTCATTTTTAATTTTTTAAATTCTATAACGGCCGTTTTATTTTCTAGTTTGGGGCCATTTTTCATATCGATTAAAAACACCTCTTTTTGTTTTTGGGGCCTTTTTCATTTTATTTTGGGGTGTTGTGCGTGCTGGGGGGAAGGACCTCGCGTAAAGCGCCAATAAGGACTCCGTACTTTCCCAAATAAAAACACTGATGCCCTAATCCCTAGCTAACACGGAGATCCACACTTTGTCGTCCTGGCTCGTAAGTAGGTGCGCCAAAGTTGAGATCTGATAGTGTACTTGTCGATTCCAAAATGCAAGTCCCTTTCCGTTGCTCGATGATCAGCTTTTATAATCAGAAAGTGCTTTGCATGCACTTTCCTCGAGTCGATCATTTCCAGTGTGCTCTTCTGCGTCTCTGCATCGTTCTATTTCTTCAGCTGGCTGTTGTTGTCGCGCTGACCCAGTTCTCTTTCCATGTTGCTGCGCTATTAAGTAATAATTGGTGACCCAATTCTGCATTTGGCCCACTGACCACTGTTTGAATATGATAGCTTCATATTTCAACCGTCGAGCTTTGTTGACACATTGCACCCGATCGCTATCGTTTCTTCGTTTCCGCATTATTGATGACACTTTGCTATTTTCTTCTTAGTGCCGCAGTGTGACGTGACTTCGGTAGAAGTGACTCACAACATCCCTCCCCTTTTCTGAAAAGTCACGAGCATAGTGACGGGTTCGTATTTCGTCAATTGTGTTATGCTTCGCAAGGGTTTGCTGCGGAAAATATCAGCAGGCAGCATAGGTTGGCCCTCGATAATTGAATTGGAAGAGCAGTGATCATAGGTCGCATAGTGCTTCATAGGTCATGATGGTAATGCCAACGATGTTTGGGATTGCGCCAGAGTTGTTAAAACTTTGTTGTATTTTTCGAATTTGTTGTATGCAGTTATCAATCTTCAGGTGATCTTTAGTGCGTCTGGACTTGTTGCAAATATATTACCGTCGTTTCGTAATGCTGGTGTTTCAGTGAAGTTCTCATCGGTGAGTCCAAGATTTTCGGCCATTTTGAGCTGCTACGTAACGGTGAAGTCGTGCAGATCTCAGTGTTTGACAAACTATCTAAAATTTTCCTTTTCCTAGGCTTTAGTTGTGAATCTTATATAATTTCTCTACTTATCCAATTTTACATCCTTGATAATATATGTATATGCATATTTTAGTTAACATTGTTAATTCAGAATTTAATTTAAATCCATTATTTAAATTGAGGATTCTTACTTGATTTTATGCATTTCACTATATTTATATATATTTTGTTTTCTCTTAACTCTAGTTATATTTTGTTTTTATCTTATTTTTTTCATATTATGTACTTAACTCGAATTAACGCTTCTCCAAATTTTATATAATTAGAAGTTTCAAAAATAATTTTTCATTTGTAATCATAGTTTCAATTTGGCAATTTTGAGTTTAAAATTCTTATTTTAATAGCTCCCTTCCCCTCTTTTTGGAAGGTTTGAATAAAACCTTTTATCTTATAATTATATCGAAAGTATGTGCAACTGTCAATTCAATTGCAATTACTTTCTATTTTTTTATAAATTTTTTTTTTTTTTTTTTTTTTTTTTTTTTTTTTTTTTAATTTTGAGTCGCAATTGATGAGAATAATGACGATTTTATAATTCGTTTTGTGAACGTAATTTTTAAAAGTTTTTTGTGAATGGAAGATGACTCACTTTCAGAAAAGTTTTTGTGAATGGAAGATGACTCAATTTCAGAAACGGTGCAAGCATTTCTGTCTGTCTTTTCTTTTGTTTGGTTGCGCGACATAAGTTCAAAACTTCAGCTATACTTATGTCGTCATTTGTAAGCATGTGCATGCATGTATTGACCATTCATGCAAATACTTTTTCGATCTGTAAATATGTGCACATGCTTTTCGATTTAAAAAAAAAATTTTATTGTTTATCTCAAGAAGTATGTGCACATTTGTTTGAAAATTTTGTTTAGCTTGGAAACAAACAAAACAAAAATACTTTTTCTTCTCTGCCTGTTTTGGTTTTCATGTCGCCTTGGCTTATCTCGGAATTGCTTAATGTGCAAAAATTTCTGTTGGGCTTGATGCGCTTTCGCAAGGCTTGAATTAGTTTATGTCGTTCGGTTGATGTGAGCAGGGAAATTTTTCTCGGTGAGTTTGAATTTGTTCGTTTTACCAGAATTTTAATACTGCCAAATTATGTAGGATTCATTCCAATGTTCTTACCTGAAGCTTGGCTTAGCGTTTTGTGGCGTTATTGGGATTCATTTCTCGGCACATAACGGAAGAAGGGGGGGCTTCTGCCCCCTTCCTGTGAGTTGATCCAATGCAGCCTCTTTTTGACAAAAAATTTAATGGAATTATTCTTCTTAGGTTTTTAGGCTCCACATCGTTTGAGCATCATGGATATTGGAGTATTGCGTCGCTGCTGATAAGTATATATGTTAAAGTGTTTACTAACGTACTCACCTGTGAATAACACCTCTTGGAAAACTGGTGTAGTGGTTGTGCGTCTGAAAAATTTTTTACTTGCTTGCAAAATGTTCGAAGCAGCTTTCTTCAAAAAAAATTTTAATACTTTTGGATTTCTTGTAATGTGCCCACCGTGCGTGTGTGTATCTGTATGTGCCTTTGCGTGATCTATCAGGCTTTCGAAGGGTTTGAATTAGAACAATGATAGTTGTTCAAAGAAAATGCTTACAACTTTTATTCTTGCTTCTTTCATGATTCAGCTTTATCAAGTTATTATGAAATGTCTTTTCCTTCCCTTTTATGCTCAATTTTACATTCACCGGTGTTGGAATTGCTGTAATTGGATATGGCCCATCCCAAAGAGGTGAAAGTTTGTTTTTTCTGTTTTGATTCTTCAACCAAACTTTGTCACCTACTTTAAATTCGCGTACTTTTGATTTCGTATCGTAATATTTTTTCGATTTTTCTTTTGCTATTTTTTGGTTATTTCGGACTATGTCATGTGTTCGTTGAATTTGGAATTTTAGTATTTTTGAATAATCATCCGTATTGTAAAGAGGGTCTGGTTTTCTTTTTAAATTTACTGGCAGATCCGATTCAAATCCGAAAAGTGTTTTACAAGGCGTTTGTTTTGTTGCGCAATGTACACTATTGTTGTGAACATGCATAGCATGATTAAGCCATTGATCCCAATTGCTTCCATCCTCTTTCGCGAAAGTTCTTAGGAACTCCGCTAGGGGGCGGTGACTCCTTTCAAGGGCTCCATTTGCTTGAGGATGATATGGGGTTGTTTCGATTTTCTTAATTCCCAACAATTTACACACTTCTTTAAATAATTTTGACGTAAAGTTAGTGCCGTTGTCAGACACTAGCACCCTTGGAATTCGGAATTTCGTTATGACATCATTAAAGAATGCTTTAGCAACTGTTTCTGCTTCGGCGTCAGGCAAGGCAGTACAAATAAAAAATTTTGAAAAATCGTCAATGAAGGTTAAAATGTATTTGTTTCCGCTTATTGTTTCCGGCAATGGTCCTACCATATCCATGAATATCTTGTCGAAGGGTGCATGTGCTATGTCGGTTATTATCATAGGCATTTTGTCCAGTTTGGAGCATTTATTCTTTTGACACGATTGACAGGTTTTTACATAATCTCTTATATCTCTCTGCATCCCATTCCATTTGTACTGACGTCGAATTCGTAAATATGTTTTTATCGCCCCCTTGTGTCCACCCAGGGGTCCGTCATGAAATTTTTTGAGTACCTCCTTGATATCTTCTGGTTTCGTTAAAAAGGTTGCCATATCCTCAACTTCTGATCGCCCTCCGTTTATTTCTTGCTTTATATTATTTTCTATCACGACCCTCTCTGATTGGTTCTCTTTGGTTGCTTTCTTTTGTGCTCTAGTTACGACTGATATGCAGTTTTCGGTATATGGTAGTCGGCTTAGCGCATCTGCATTTAAATTTGTTTTTCCGGACTTGTAGCAAATTTCAAAATCATATTCGGACAGTTTATGGCGGAATCGGGCCAGTCGTGATGTTTGGTCCTTCAAATTAGCAATACCTTTTAGCGGTTTATGATCTGTAAAAACGGTGAACGGTCGTCCTAAAAGATAACATCTGAAATTCTTTGTCGACCAGACAATTGCGAGAAATTCTTTTTCGATAGTCGAATATCGTTTTTCAGTATCGGATAACGCGCGACTAGCGAACGCAATGGGATGGTCTTCTCCAGGAGTACCTTGCGAGAGGACTGCCCCCAATGCATCGTTGCTTGCATCCGTCGTTAGTATGAATGGTTTCGAAAAATCCGCATATTTCAAAAGTGGTGGGTTTATTATTGCTTCTTTCAGGGCTTCCACAGACTTCTGGCAGTCATTTGTCCAAACGAATTCAACATCCTTTTTTAGTAAAGCTGTTAGTGGAAGTAGTAATTCTGCGGCATTGGGAATAAATTTCCTATAGTAGTTAGCTAATCCCAAAAATGCTTGCAATCCCTTTTTATTCTTGGGAATTGGGAAATTTTTTACGCATTCTACTTTCCCTGGGTCCGGCAGAAAGCCCTGTTCTGAACACGTATGCCCCAAATAAACTACTTCTCTTCGCAAAAATTGGCATTTCTCTGTTTGTATTTTAAGCTGATTTTCTCTTAATGCCTGCAACACTCTTCTCAAGCGCATTTCATGTTCGGTCAAATTTCTTCCGTAGATGACAATATCGTCCAAATATACAAAACAGTCGACTCCTTGTAGGCCAGTCAAGACACTATTCATTATTCTCTGGAATGTTGCTGGGGCTCCAGTGAGTCCGAATGGCATTCGTATGAATTCATAGTGTCCCGTTCCTGTGCTAAAAGCAGTTTTTTCCTTGTCATAGTCGTCCAGAAGTACTTGGTGATATCCGCTTGCCAAATCCAAAGTCGTAAAATATCTGCTGCAGCCCAGCTGATCGAGGATTTCATCGATTCGTGGTATTGGAAATACTTGTTTTATTGTCTGCTCATTCAATTGCCGAAAATCTACTACTAATCGCCATTTCTTTGTACCATCTGCACCTGCCTTTTTCGGTACCAAAATGATTGGAGCGTTCCACGGAGATTTGCTCGGTGCTATGATTCCTTGCTCCAACATTTCTTTGACTTGTTTGTTTATCTCTGTTTTATGAGCCTCGGGAAGGCGATATTGTCGGATGTTTACTGGTGCTTTCCCGATTTCCGTCTGTATTTCGTGCTTGAGCACATTTGTGTGGCTAAGTGCGTCCCCTTTTATATGGAACACATCCGCATAGTCCTTGCATATTGCAAGAAGGGAGTGTCTCTCTTCCTCATTCAGGGTGTCATCTAAACGCAAAGTGTTCATTATAGTATTTAATCTTTCATCCAGCTGACTACCTTCGCATACGTTTATCGTAGAATACTCTTGTGTTTGATAGTTTTCGAAGAGGCAAAATTCTAAGCTCTTTCCTTTTTCTAATTTCGCTTTTTCTTCTGAGGCGTTTAATACTGAAATATATCCGATTCCATTTCTTGGTTTCGTTAGTGTCTCACCTATATACACCTTTGGCAATATTTCCATCTTATGTACCACTAACTCGTCTGTCAGTAGCCCAGTGTCAATTGGGATTATTCTGACCGCTCGGGGTGGGATTGTGACAGTCGCTGCTATACAAATCCGTGGCCCTTGCCTCAATGATGTTAGGGGTAGCGTTGATGTCTGACTGCCTTTCATCTTAAAGGTCAGTTTTTTCTTAATCGTGTCCATAATAGTCCTATTCCAGAGCATGTCTCGCCCAAGGAGTCCATCTGCTGGCAGGGTGCTATTGTATGGTACCACATGGAGTTTAAATTGTAGTTCCGGATTTTGTCCATGCTGAATATTT
Organism: Chlorops oryzae; assembly: GCA_020466095.1. Classification (NCBI taxonomy): domain Eukaryota; kingdom Metazoa; phylum Arthropoda; class Insecta; order Diptera; family Chloropidae; genus Chlorops; species Chlorops oryzae. The sequence goes on along the minus strand of CM035808.1, from coordinate 93,816,197 downwards.
ATTGATCCCATGGTACGCGTATCGCCTCCGAACGCTCCTCTTAAAAATTTCTTTTCATCATCGTTTATAAGTGTATTTTTGTTTAATGCCTCTCTCTTTACCAAACTCGTATCAGCTCCTGAATCAACCAACAAGGTGACCTTCCCATTGATAGCCTGTCCGCAGGGTATTTCTATGTAAGCATCCTCTTGTGGTGCATTCGATGAAGTGTACATTATGAGTTTATTAACTTCTTTGATAAACATTTCTCCTCCTTTTGATTTTACTATGCATACTTGTTTCCATAATCTTATTAACAACGAAATTAGTGTCCAAAACCATTCGCAAAAGTAGCTCTCCGTAAAAATTCTTTGTTCAGTGCGTTGATTGATTTTAAAGGGCTCCATATTTTCCGTTTTCCACACAGAATAAACGTGAACCCGTATATTGCTATCAAACGAAACTCTTTTCCTCGCCTTTTTTGATTCCTTTTTCCGACTTTCCTCCAAATTGTTGCCGAACTCTACCTCCATTAGTTTTCTTAATTCTGATTCCATTTGATTTTCGATTTCTTTTTTCTCCGTACATCTTTGTTCTTCGATATTCTTTTTATTCTTTGTAGAATCTGCCCCGTTTTTTCGTCTTATATTCGTTTTCGATTTTTGTTTTATATAAGGGGCAGAGGATGGCCTCTTTTCTTTTCTTAATTGGGCGTTCCAGTCTGTTGGCCAAGACTGGGCCGTCGTGCGTTTCCCGAATTCTTTTGTTGCTGAGGACAGTTTCTAGAGATGTGCCCCACTCCTTGGCAATTAAAGCATTGAATCTCCGGACGATTGTTGTTACGGTTGTTGCCATTATCGTTTCTCGCTGCATTTTGCTGTGTATTGGTCGTGTGTTGTGGTGCCTGTTGCATTCCTGTCTGACGTGCATTGTCTTGAAAGCAAAAATTATTTGTACTGTGTCCTCTTACCTGACAACGCTCGCAGTACAAGCTACTTTGCTTTTTCCTACAATTTTCGACAGTATGTCCTCGCCGTGAGCAATATGTGCAGACCATAAATGTCTCCGGTGGCTTGTATCTTTCTGCTTTTGGTATGTTGGTGTTTTTCTGACAGTTTAGCCCTTCTTCATGTCCATAAATACCACAAAGCCTGCATAATGGCGTGTTCCTTCTTCTATAGCAAACGTCCCACAAATGTCCCATTTCCTTGCAGAATGCGCATGATAGTTCTGTCTGCATAGGTATCGTATTTAATGCATTTGTGTTGACTGTAGACGTGTAAGTAGCGTTTGGAGCTTTTATCCTTAGAAGTTCCTCTAATTTTATCGCTGACTCGATTAATTCCTTAATATTTGTACCATTTAATTTGTTTGCTATTTTTTCGTCTCTTAGACCTGTAAGAAATCGTCTCGCCGTCAAATCATGGTACTCCCATAACGAAGATTTCGCCTCTGGTCCATTCCATTTTTCTTTTATCACTGTTTCTGCTTCATTGAGATATGTTTCCATTCGAGCTCCAAAAAGACTAGCCCGTTCTCCTTCTCTTTGAAAGCTATTATCTATATCCAGCCTTATATCTTCCAAAGTTCTCCTTGAAGCATATGTATTCTTCACAAAATGACACATTTCATCTAAGTTATGGAAAGTCTTTGGGCTCATTCGTTCGAATGCGTCTCCTGTTAGCCGTTGCTTGATAGTACTTATTACGCCTTGCACATGTTCTTCGTCGATTGTGGCTTTCAAAATTTCACATCCTCGATAAATTTGAGTACTTCCTCTCTAAGTCCTGGTCCTTTCGCTCCCGAAAAATATGGAACAAGGAGATGCGCACTTCTGATGGCTTCGTTTATATTTGCTGCCATTGTGACTTTAATTTTCGGTACTTGTTGCTGTGTTGACCTTGGATTCTCTGTCTCGAAATGAGTTTGTTGGGCCGAATTACTTGTTGCTCGTCTTGTTGGAACTGGCGACGTTTCGCAAATTGTTCGTAATTCTCGTTTAAGATTGCCTATTTCCACTCTGAGGTATTGGATTTCTTTTTCTTTTGCCTTATTTTGTTCAATGGCGTCTGATAATTCGCTGTTTCCTACTGCCTCTTTGAGAGCTTCTCGCAGTGACTGGTTTTGTTCCTCTGACTCTTCAATGAGAATTGTTTCTTGATCTATTCTTTTTCGCAATGTCTGACAATTCAAGGTGAGGTGTTGAACAGTTTCTTCTAAATCTTTAATTCGCGTCTTTGTCACGACGTTCGCTGAACTTACTGAATTCTTTGCCTTTTCGATTAAGTAAATTGCTTCTTCCAATTGAGTGCAATGGGCCAATGCTAGTTCGTTTTGGATCAAAAGCAAAAACTCGCGATTTGGATTTATTTCTCGTATTAAACTCCACCCTTCCGCTTGAGCAATGCTAGCGTGTTCTTCGGACTCTTTTAGTTTTTGTTTTAAAGCTTCTAACTCTTTTTCCATTTAATCGACGGGAAAAAACTCCGTTAAAAAAAATTTTACGTGCAAAAATCGATGTCGTAAAGGGCACAATCTCAAAATAGCAAATTACATATGTATGTAGTTTATTTGTGTACTTACCATTTTGACTGCGATTCTGTTTTTGTCGATTGTTCTTTCTTCTCTTCGGCCCCTTGATGATTATTCTTTCCTCTGCCGCTGTTTTTTATTTAAAGTCAGTTATTCTTGTTCTGTTATAAAATTTTTTCAGGGTTTTTTTTTTTATCCCCTTCCTGCTTTGTGCCGCTAAGGTGTCCTTCGGAAGTTTCACTCACACCCGGATCCTGACGAATTAGGTTTCACCACTGTTCGACAGGTTATAGCAGTACAGTACAAAAAGGTTCAAACAAATGAATCGATACAATTCGGAATATTTTTGCCATTTTTCACTAAAGTGCCTTTCGGAAGTTTCACTCACGCCCAGGCCCCACTGAATTAGGTTTCACCACTGTTCAGTAGGTTTCAGTGAATGACTCAAATATGCCCAATAAATATCAATTTTAACCCACTGTGGCCAAACAATATTTTATTTTATTATTTTGCAAAGTTGACCTGGCACTTGCAATTTAAGTTAAAACTTCACGGATCGTAATTCGTTCCCAACTATCCTTAGTCGAAAACCGGCTGCGCCATAATGTTGTGCGTGCTGGGGGGAAGGACCTCGCGTAAAGCGCCAATAAGGACTCCGTACTTTCCCAAATAAAAACACTGATGCCCTAATCCCTAGCTAACACGGAGATCCACACTTTGTCGTCCTGGCTCGTAAGTAGGTGCGCCAAAGTTGAGATCTGATAGTGTACTTGTCGATTCCAAAATGCAAGTCCCTTTCCGTTGCTCGATGATCAGCTTTTATAATCAGAAAGTGCTTTGCATGCACTTTCCTCGAGTCGATCATTTCCAGTGTGCTCTTCTGCGTCTCTGCATCGTTCTATTTCTTCAGCTGGCTGTTGTTGTCGCGCTGACCCAGTTCTCTTTCCATGTTGCTGCGCTATTAAGTAATAATTGGTGACCCAATTCTGCATTTGGCCCACTGACCACTGTTTGAATATGATAGCTTCATATTTCAACCGTCGAGCTTTGTTGACACATTGCACCCGATCGCTATCGTTTCTTCGTTTCCGCATTATTGATGACACTTTGCTATTTTCTTCTTAGTGCCGGCAGTGTGACGTGACTTCGGTAGAAGTGACTCACAACAGGGGCCAAATTTCATTTTTGATTTGAGGTAATTTTTCATAATGCACAATGACCCCAAATTTTGGGGCCTTTTTTCATTTTCTGTTTGGGGCCATTTTGCATTGGGGCCATTTTTCAGGGAGCCCTCGAGGACTTTTCAAAATATCAACAAAACTTCAAAATCCCTTTCAGGGTGCCGTAGTCGGTAAGACTCTTATGAATTCCACGATAAAAAAGCGAGCTCGCATTTTATAAAATCCGCGATAAAAAAGCGAGCTCGAGGCGAGCTCGTTGCAAACGATTCGAATTCTTATCGCGTTTTGTCTTCGAATCGAATTCGAATCGAACGCAAAATACGATAAAAGCGCGAGCTCGCGTATTCTAAAATCCGCGATAAAAAAGCGAGCTCGAGGCGAGCTCCTTGCAAACGATTCGAATTCTTATCGCGTTTTGTCTTCGAATCGAATTCGAATCGAACGCAAAATACGATAAAAGCGCGAGCTCGCGTATTCTAAAATCCGCGATAAAAAAGCGAGCTCGAGGCGAGCTCGTTGCAAACGATTCGAATTCTTATCGCGTTTTGTCTTCGAATCGAATTCGAATCGAACGCAAAATACGATAAAAGCGCGATCTCGCGTATTCTAAAATCCGCGATAAAAAAGCGAGCTCGAGACGAGCTCGTTGCAAACGATTCGAATTCTTATCGCGTTTTGTCTTCGAATCGAATTCGAATCGAACGCAAAATACGATAAAAGCGCGAGCTCGCGTATTCTAAAATCCGCGATAAAAAAGCGAGCTCGAGGCGAGCTCGTTGCAAACGATTCGAATTCTTATCGCGTTTTGTCTTCGAATCGAATTCGAATCGAACGCAAAATACGATAAAAGCGCGATATCGCGAAAATTGCCTTCCGCGAATTCGAATCGAATTCGATTCGAATTCGTTTAATGCGATTCGCGCTCTACGAATTCGATTCGAATTCGATTCGAACACGTTATCGTTTTTGTGTTTATTGGGTATATGCAGTGCCGGCCACCACTACAATTACTAATTGCGTTTGTGTGCGTGCACATTACACAGCGAGAAACAGTTGTGGATGTTTTCATACAAAATTGAGTAAATTTATTTTAGAGCCGAAAAATGTTGTTCTTTAGAACTGGGTATGTCCCTGGATCGATATGTCGCAAAAACTCGACGCCTCGTCCAAGAGGTAGGGATGGGTCATTTCGGAGCCTTTTCAGCTCATCTTGAGTTCTTTTATCTTGAAAATTTACAGTGCAGTGCAGAGAACTATTGTGCAAATCAATGATGTGCTGAATTTATATATATTATATAATAAAAATAACTGAATGTTAAGAACACGATGAAAAAATTCCTGAACTATAAAAAATTCATTTTCTTCAAAGTGTATCAAGGCTGAAAAAATTTACGTTCTCATCTAGCTTCATCCGACGCAGCTCCGTCTCGCTTGACGTTTTCCACTCAACCATATATTACTATATGTGGCACTCTACAGCAACTATGCTTGTTGAGTTGAAGTAGGCCCCCATTGCATGCATTCTTATGGCAAAATCAAAAACGTAGCACGCCCCCGAGAAATTCCGGGTCCGGTCTAACAAATCCTTTTAAATCTTGTAACATGTACCAAAATGTTTGGTATAGTTCATATACATGTTAAAGTGTTCGTCAAATATTTTTTGTTAAAACTCATTTTTTTCGACTAAAATATGGTTTATATATAATTTCAAAAATCTTTACGTGAAATTTTCCTTTTGTTCTTCAACAACGCTAAAGAAGAGCACTCATGCGTCGAATATGACCGAATGTTTGTTTACAAAACAGAACAGCTGATATGAACTTTTCATTGATGTAGAAAAAATTCTAGCTCGATACCAAACTAATGGCTCAAGTACTTATAACAAATCATGCTAAAATGAATACAAAAAACTACTTATTTTTCGAATTCCTCTCTTGAAAAGGGCACAGTATTGCATAATCTTTCATCAAAAACCTAAAAGGTTTTATACTAAAAAGAAAACATTTAAAAATTTTAACGCAAGAATTCTTAGTTACAAAATTGAATGAGTACTCAAAACATTCTAGCATCACTAATTCGGTTGTTGTTGGGAGTGCCACATATAGTAATATATGCACTCAACTGAACGATTTTTTGGCTCTCAGCTTTGCTTCTCATTTGAGAGCAATTTTGTGCACATACGAGTGCTTACGCTCTTTTTGCTTCTAGCTTGCTTCCTTGGCCGGCACTGATTATATGCTTAGTGCCTCCACCAAGCAGTAGCCTCGACACGAACCATAAGTATGGGGTACTAAACCAAGTTCAGCAACTTCCCACTAGGAAAATTACACCAGATGATGTCAACTAGACCAGTCTACCAGTTTACAATCAGGCACAAGCCAATTTTCAAACATAAAAAGCCAATTTGAGAGGCAAAGATCACACTCCGTTAGTGGAATAAATTGCTATGCAATTAAAGAAAATAGCTCAAACAGCACTCCCAATAGTATTGAATCTGTGTCACCTGCAGCCACTATTCCTAGTGCCAAAACTACAAAAAATTTAGCCAAAAAAAATTCAATAGTTGATCCGGATAACAACCAAAATAAAATGGGTAAAAAAGAAAACGAACAGCAGGCGGTGTTGATCGGAATGCATCGATATGTTAATATAACTAAGAGAAAAAGAAGCCCTGCCGGAAAAAATGACACTAAGGCCAAACTCAACAAAACGGAAATTCCTTCTTCCCAAAAAACATTAACGGGTAATCGTTGCGCCGTTCTAGCTGAAAGCGTGAATGAAAATCCCGAAACACAGCCAGAGAAAAACTTAAATCGCCGCCAATCTACGCGAGCGTAGCTCTAGTGCACTTGTTGCCAAATTAGCTAGTTTGTTAGGAAATAATAACTTTCATGTTGTTTCCTTGACAAAGGGAGGGCAACATACATGAAACAAAAATTCAAACTAATACCGAGGACAATTTCCGCAGGGTTGTACAAGAGTTTGAAGCGACAAAAAAAAATGTTTATACTTACCAGCTAAAGAGTAGCAAATGTATTACAATGGTGATCAAAGGTATTAGCAGGAATGAGGATAGCGGAATGAAACTCACGTTGTTCGCGTTCGATGGTCACTTTTATTCTGTCTCTCTTTCTTTTTTTTCATTTTGACGTTTTAATACAGTGAGGCTTCGAACATTTGATATTACAGTGTTGCCAATATAATTGTAATAAGTGAAATATAGTGGATATGTATAATTAATCTTAACTATTAACTAGGTGTGTGAGAATAGTTGTTAATATCAGTTACGCTAAATAGTGTGAAGTAATATATGTGATTAAAGCATAATGACGTACGTAATGATACATACAACAATTACTACAGTATTGAAGCAGACGTCAGCATAAATGAAATAAAAGATGCGCTGGGAGAAAAAGGCTTCCACGCTAGATCGGTTATTAATATATTTAATAAATCAAAAGTTCCTCAGCCTATGTTCAAAGTTGATGTTGCCTGACAGCTTAAAGTTTAAAAACAAATGAAGTCCATCCTATATATATGTTAGAATGTTTGGTGGACCTTATTGTTTTTCAAAACTGAATTTTTCTTTCTCTGGTTGTAAAGCTTTATGTCTACACAGAAAAAAATTTTCTAACTATATCCGATTTTTTAACGAAAAACCTTTTCTCATTTGGTGGGTAAATCTGACCTCTGACAGAAAAAACATTAATTACCACCCCTCCTTATTTTTAATTTAGCTACCTTTTTCTCCTAGGTCACGAAGCTCTTAGTCAGCAATTTAAAGGGTCTTCCATACAAAAGTATGGAAAACATTTTTATTTATTATTTTATCATATTTCTATAAAAAAATAATATATATACATATACAGGGTGCCCCGAAAACTTTTGTAAACAAGCAACGGTGTTATAGTCAGGCGAGCCGGACAATAAAATACCCGACACTGACACACATGTTTAAATTATTTTTGAACGACGCCCAAAAAACAGGACCACTAAGTAAGAATATTCAAGAGCTTTTTAAGGCCACTAGGGGCCCCATATACCGACCATGTTAAATTTCTTTATGAAAACCGCCCCTTTTCCACGCCCACTTTTCCATTTTTTTTTTAATTCTAATCGGAGGCTTAGATATACCCTCTAATCCCAAGTTTTATTGAAATATTTCGAAAAAAATCCGATTTTGGGGCACTTTTGAGATTTCTGTGACAGACCCTAGTACTGGAGGTACCCTTAATAATGGACCACCCAAAAAAAATTTTGGGCAGGATGTTTGTGGTTACATACGAGGCATAAGTGCCAACTTTCGTTCAACTCCCATTTGAATTTCGGGTGTAGGAGAGAATTTTCAAAAAACGCCCTTCTGCCACGCCCACATTTCCAATTTTTTGAATTCATAGTAATTGCCTTTAAAAATGTTCAAATACACATTCTGTGTCGAGGGTATATTGCGTTTGTGTGGTTGTGTGTAACACCCAGAACCAGTCGAAATAGACCATACAAAAAATATATAGAAATGATCGGCGTCACCAGGAGATTCGATTTAGCCATGTCCGTCTGTCTGTCTGTCCGTCTGTTTGTATACAGTTTTCTTATCGAAGTAGTTGAGCTATCTTGATGAAATTTGATATGCGTACCCACAGGCACATGAGTAAGAACAAGTTCGAAAATGGACCCGATCGGAACATTTTTAGGGGTACCTCTAGTACTAGGGTCTGTTACGAAAATCACAAAAACTGCTCTTAAAGCGAAGTTGTTCAAGATATTTTGATGGAATTTGATAGTTGAACATATTTGAAGTCAAGTTATTCAATTTCAAAAAATTGGAAAAGTGGGCATTGCCGAAGGGCGTTTTTCGAAAATTGCCTCCTACACCCGAATTTCAAATGGGACTTGAACGAAATTTGGCAGTTATGCTTGCTTTGTAGCCATAAACATCCTCTCCAAAAATTTTTTTGATAGGTCTATTATTAAGGGTACCTCCAGTACTAGGGTCTGTCACAAATATCTCAAAACTGCCCAGCCATTTTTTCATGTTAGGGAACAAGAAAAAATCACAGGGAGCCAGATCGGGTGAATATGAGGGGTGCGGCAGCCATTCATGCAGTTTTGCGGCGATAACTCCGGATGAATGTGCTGGTGCGTTATCGTGGTGAAACAGCACCTTTTTTTCGCCAAATGCGGCCGTGTCTCCTTCAATTTTTTGTCGAAGCGGTCCAATAACTCACTGTAATACTGTCCAGTGATCGCCATGACCTTTCCGGCCAATGGGACCGTCTTCGCCTTCTTTGGAGCAGATTCGCCGGGAGAATTCCACTGTTTTGATTGTTCCTTTGTTTCTGGTGTGTAATGATGAATCCAGGATTCATCAACGATTAAAACTCGACGCAAAAACTCCTTCGGATCTCGCTTAAATTGCTCCAGACACTGCTTTGAAGTTAGCAGCCGTAGCCGCTTGTTGTCCACCGTGAGTAATCGCGGCACCCATCGGGCCGACAATTTTGTAATCGCCAACTTATCATGTAAAATATTAATTGCCGTTCCGGTTGACACACCTTAGGGGTCGTCCATATATTACGTCATCTTACAGGAGGGTGGAGGGGGTCTCGCGAATGATGACGCTTGATGATGAGGGGGAGGGGGGTCAATCCAATGATCACGTCATCATCTCTATCTTACAAGAAAACACTATTAAACTATATTTTGAAGAAATTAATTTCTATTTACTTGTGAAATAATAAAGAGCTCAATGATGATGTCAAACAAGGGGGGAGGGGGTTCTGGACGATGACGATTAATGATAAGGGGGAGGAGGGGGTCTAAAATGGTCAAAATCATGCTGACGTAATATATGGACGGCCCCTTAGGCCTCTGCTACTTTGCGCACTTTCAATCGTCGATCAGCGAGAATCATGTCGTGGACTTTATGAAGGATTTCCTCGGTAACCACGTCTCCCGGGTGTCCTGGTCGCTCCTCATCAAAAACGGACGTTCGTCCACGTTTAAATTCGTTGAACCAATATCTAACTGTGGTCATAGGTGGCGGAGTGTCCCCATAAACTACATTAAAAAATTTTTTTATCTCCTCGCATTTTTCCCCATCCAAAAACAAAAAGCGAATTACCGAACGATACTGCTCTATTTCTATCTTAGTGAAAATCACGAAACACGTGATACTCGAATGGTTGCCAAATCCAAACTAACCTATCCAGCAGTCTGAAATTTGTGCAGCCATTTGATAGATGGCAGCACACGATGATAACACCAACTTCCCTCAGGGACGCCCTCTGTCGCCAAACACGGGTACTTTTTGAACCGCCGTCGTATATTTAGAAAGGAATATAAAATAAAATTTAAAAAGAAATCTTATCGATCAAGATGAAAGGCCGTAAGAACAAGGAACACGATTTTTAGACTATACCTAACGTTACCATCTCCCTTCTGCAAAAAAAAAACGGACAAATGTGAAAAAAAATTTTATTTTGCTGTACGCTAATTTGGAAAAAAATTTACAAAAAACGGACACATTTTTAAGTATATATTTACACAAAAATCCCTTATTTCTGTTCAAACAAATTGAAGTTTTCGGACTCAGAACTAACAATTGTGAGATTTCCAAATACAACAAAGTATTTAAGCTTTGAGATTGCAAATCACCAGTTTTTAAGTGAATAAAAAACAATTATTCTTCATCAAAATCTTCAGCGTCACAACAACCCAATTTAAATCAAACTTGTCAATGTGCCCTTTTACATTAGGGCAACCATGATACAAAGAGAGCAAGATAGCGCCACTTCGGGTACCGCTATTTTAAAGCATTCGCATTGTTGTTGTTTCCAATGCTAAAGTATAGTTGTGACCATATAGTAATAAAGGGGACACTTACAACAACAACCGAATTCCGTGGTGAACTAGTGATGCTATAATTTTTGGAGTATTCACTCAATTTTGTAACTCAACATACTTGCGTGTAAATTTTTTTATGTTTTCTTTTAAATGTAAAAATTTTAAAGTTTTTTTTTGATAGTTTATGCAATTCTGTACCCTTTTTATTCAGAAGAGATCCAAAAATATATAGTTTATTCATTCTATTTATCATGAAATGTAATAAGTACTTGAGCCACTAATTATGTATCGAGCAATTTTAGTTATGATATCACTGAATATTTCATATCAACCACAGAAGTGGTGGAATTCAAACTTTTTGAGAATCGGTCATATTCGATGCATGAGTACTCTGCTTTATCATTCCTCAATAATATGAGCAAAATTTTATCTAATTTTTTTTTGATTTTATAAAAATAACATATTTTGCTGAAAAATAAAATTAGTTCTTATGACAAACCATTGATTAACACTTATATATATCTGATTTTTAACAAAAATTTTAGTTCATGTTACAAGATTATAAAATATTTGTTAGACCGGAACCGGAATTTTCAGGGGGCGTGCTACGTTTTTGATTTTTCCATAAGAATGCATGCACAGGGGGCCTACTTCAATTCAACACACACGTTTTTTGCCAAGTGCCATCTATAGTACTATATGGTTGTGAGGTTGGGCTTAACATGCAAAATATCAACAACGAAGCTCTCATTTTGTATTTGTGACATCATCGGGCTGAAGTGGCGCTATCTTGTTTTCTTGTATAATGAGGGCAACTAGTGCCGGCAATTTTTTGGTTTGTAGGCAAGACGAAGAGCGTGGATGTAAAGAACCTACCCCTCACAATGGTACTCGTCGTTTGTCGGATCTTGAAAATTTTGAAATCAAAAAATGATGGGCTATGGGCATATTTCTAAAAAAAAAAAGTACAATCGCATGACAAATCATGATTTCAAATATGTTCGCATGACCACTGTATCGGCTTAAAAAAAAAAAGGACTGTCCAGCGCAAAAACGAACATATGCACTGAAAAAAATTATAGCACCATGTGCTATATATTGTGAGCGCTAATTGCTATAACTATAGTAGAAAATGGGATAGTAGATCTTTGTTACTGCGTCTGCTATATTTTATACGAAACTTTAATAGCTGCTATTGCTATAATTTAATATAACCCGTGCTACACCAATAGCAGTTTATGCTATTATTGGTCATAGTTTTTGCTATATGAACATAATATCTACAGATATAAATATAGCTACTCCGTGCGATAGCATTTGGTAACTGGCCTAGCACAAGCGACTGAGAAAAAAGAAAAATTTTATTTTGTGTTTTGACTTTTTCATTTATTTATTTTAATTAATTTATTATATTTTTTTTTTTTTTGTTTATCTTTTTTTTATTTTAAAATTTTTTTATCTTATATCTCCTTAAATTTTCTCGCCTCCACCGTGCCTCGAACCGCTGACCTCCAGTTTGCTGGGCGAATGTCTTAACCATTACGCTGAACGAACGAATTTAATGTCTTGGTCAAAATGCTCACTTGAGTTTATGGTTGCTCAGGTCTTGGGAAACGTGCTTAAAATTTTTTTCACTCAAAAAATTAATTACTTGAAAATAAACCCATTACAAAAAAAAAAAAAATAATAATAACCTTAAAAATGTAGGGGAAAATTTTTGTCTTCCCAAACAACTGAACTTTGAACAAAAAAAAAAACTGTAATTTATAAAATAAAGTACAAAAAAAAAAAAAAAAAATTAGGGAATATCCCCGTCGCCAACATGGATCGAACCCCGAACCTCTCGACTGTTATTTTATAGTTTGGACCACCAAACTATCAAACAATTTGCAGGGAGTTGATCAGAATGCGAACTTAAAGAGGTCAACAGGGAGGAGCAGATAAAAGGGAGAATTGCGAAAATGAGAGCACATTTCAAGGCATAATAGAGAGCGAGAGAGAGTAAACGAGAGCGAATTTGAATAGAGAGAGATTGAAATGAATATAATTTACTCAATTTAGCTGCATATGCTATGTAAATAGCCGCAGATGCATTACAATCATTCTCAGCTATAATGAGTAGCTGCATATGCTATGCAAATAGCCGCAGATGCTTTAAAATCATTCTCCTACAGCTATATTCATTTACTAACAAAATATAGCTATGTTGGCTATGTTTGTTTGAAATCAAGACATTTCGCTAGCTGAAATTCATATCAAATATATCAAATGCAGTAATAACGCCGTTGCTATAGTTTATAGCAAGCAAGTAGTAGTTCTGGTTTTTGAGTGTGGTATGGTTAACTATACCATTTCAGGACTCTTTAAATTCGGATCCTTCTGGCTCACCCTTGGAAATTCCTGTCCGCTACCATGGCGCACCCGGTAATACTCCTTCATCAGAAGTGGGATGCACTGCGTCTCAGATAGATCCTAACGAGCAATTGCGTAATATTCTAGACTCGAACAATCGGCAGTTTCTAGAGCTTGTTAAGGCTTTACAGCCTGCAAGGCCAGTCGCTTATGACGAAAGGATATCGCTGCCTATGTTTGATTCTGACGGTTTTGAAGCAGACGCAGTCTCTTGGCGCTCAAGGATAATTGCAGACAACCCGTTAGAGAGCAGTTATTTAATTTTGGCTCTCAGTAAAGCATTAGAAGGACACGCGTCACTATGGTTGTCGCAGATAAGCTTTGCTGGTATTACTTGGCCACAAGTTAAGGATTTGTTTATACAGCGATTTGAAGGCGTTGAGACATCGGCAGCCACAGTTTTGCACATTTGCAATATTCATCCAAATGAAGAATGTCTTTCGACCTATGCAAGTCGTCTGGTTACGTCTCTTATGTCAAAGTGGAAAGCCATGACTGTCGAAGAAATAAGCGTTTAATTTTCAAAACAAATATTAAAATGCGCAATGAACAAGGCATTTACATTTGGTAAAAGCAAGGAGTTCATTTAGCTGAATCCAGGGGAAATGAAAAGGCGGAATATAACAACGAACTGCAAATCTCATTTTTGCGAAAAGGTTGGTCACAAGATTGCAGATTCTCGATTGAGGAAGGATGAGACAAGACCACTGCTAAGAAGCAGTCAACTCTCAAGTAATACATCCACTGAAAGAAGTCGCTTGCCCATAAGGGAACGTGTCCAAACTACGTGACCCTTTTTTACTATTTTTTACCCCCCCCCCCCCTACTTTTCACGTAGTAATGCATAAATATTGTATCCTATATAATATTTTTTTGCAAAATAAAAACATTAAATTGCGTGCCATAAAAAATGTAATCACAAGGTTAAAAAGGTAATCACAAGATAATGAAGAAAAACAAAATTAACAACAAACATCTTCAACAAAAACGTTGGCAGCACCAATCCACTCGGATACGTTGGAGATCACGGGAGCGTCAGCGGATTCTGCAGACACGATTATTTGGTCATCGACGGCCTCGACATCTATCCACTCCACGATATCCCCAACGACACACAAAACCTTCTTTGGTCTCCTGGCTAGGACCCGATGTGGTTGCACGCGAGACACGTCGTCAACGACAGCACCATGCGCACTCTTGCGGTGGTTGTGCATGGAATTTTTAGAGGCAAAATATAGCCCACAATTCGAGCAAGTCCTTCCAGTAATTTCATTTTTAATAGATGGGCAGTACATATCGTAGGGTATTTCTCTACCCTGTAGATCCGGTCGCAGTGTTATACATTCCCCCATAAAAATTTGAATATATGTAGCTCAAAAAAGGGAAAGATTTTCCCAGAGCAAATTGACTACGTGATGAAGACCTAACAACCCCCCTCCCCCCTGTGACCAAGTGTAGTACTTTCAGGGACACGGGACACATTGCGTCAAAACGTTCCAAAAGTAGCAGTCAGGCGTGGGGTAGCAAAAACTTCAACTCCAGTGAGAAGAGAGTGGATATCTGTAAGGTAGTGAAGCCTCTGGGAGTGTTGATCCAGTGTGGTGAGTCGTTTTAGTTTTGTTTTGCTTTTTGTGCAGAATGTTCTCTTATAAATGAAACCACATCGAAGAAATGTTCAGGGGAAGAGGAGTAGAAATGTCGTGGTCTTAAGAGGTATCGGTAATGCATCCTCATTTAGTTATTTACAAATCCTGTCAGAGGTAGAAATAAGTGGATATACCCTTGAAATTTTGTTTCATTTAGTGTACGATAGTCATTTAAATTATAATATAATGGTGGGTTGTGAAATTTTAGTCCAGGGTTTCGGTGCGACAATAACATCAAACCAATTCGGATTTTTAGATTTAGAGCTGCACATACACTATAAAACATATATGGCAGATTTAAAAAAAAAGTTACATAAGCTTAGATGTTAGCACTACGCCTAAAATCCATGCAGTGTTTTTCCATATCGAACAGTTTTGTAAAAATGCTGACAGACGACTAGGTTATTTAAGCGAACATGCTATGGAGTCGGGTCATTTTGATTTCTTAAAGTCTGAATGGGAATTTAACAAAGTATTACCTAGTCATCCAGATTATGCTAAACGACTTCGACGAGCTGTCAGCCTCTACAACAGCTTACATTTGTAATAAATTTGAGAATCGAAATATATTTCGAGCTCTGCTACCGTCTACGCCCTACGATAAGCATGTTCAGAATAGTATTTAAGTTATGTTTACTGCCCCAATTGAATTTTTCTTATTTTTACTATCTTTTCTCTTTCAGCTGCTCTATATGTCTTATTTCTCTTTTTTTTTTTCTCATGCACTGAATTCTCTACTCTTTTATTAGTATTTTTCAGGCCTTCACCAACTTTTAATCTTTTACTCTGTAGCACTTTCCTTCCCTCATCTACCAAATAAGACTGTAAGTACGCGATTCTTCTAAGGTTCCTGGCGTTGTTCCTCAATATTATTTATTTTATTTTTTTAGATGATATTCAATCAACATGATATTAATGTTTCCAGTGGCGATCTTCGTACCCTCATCAAAGTCTTATGTGCCCAAAAACCTGGGATAAAGGTTGTTCATATTAATGCGCAAAGTCTTTACAAAAAAATTGATGAATTTAGACTAATATTTGAGAATAACGGAGTAGACGTGATTTGTGTATCTGAGTCATGGTTTCAAACTGACATTCCTGACAGTTTAATCAGGCTCTCTGGATATAAGGTCCACAGGGCCGATCGCAAAAGCCATGCAGGTGGCGTGGCAATATACGTTTTAAACAGTATCTCGACTAAGCAAGTGCAAAAGTCGCCCCCTGATTGCAAACTTGATTACTTATTACTTGAAGTTAAAGGTCCCAATGACAAATTGCTGTTGGGCTGCATGTACAGGCCCCATAGAAATATTGATGTCTCGCCCCTTATTGAAGTTCTAGAAACCACCGCAGTTGCATATTGAAATATTGTTATTGCTGGTGATTTTAATAGTAATGTGCTTGCTGAATCAAACCTCATTAACAATTTGCGATCCCTTGGTGTTTTCCCAACCAATACAACTATCCCCACACATTTTACTGCACCTAGCAGCACACTTCTTGATCTAGTTTTCGTCGATAATTTGGAGAATGTACGTTTATATGATCAGCTTACTGCGGCGCAGTTTTCTAAACATGATTTATTGTTCCTAACATATGATTTTCAGCTAAAGAAAACTTCACAAAAAATTACATATCGTGACTTTAATAATATTAACACCCTTCTTTTAGATACAGTCACTAGAGAAGTCGACTGGAACCAAATCTATTTAATGACGTCTGTAGACGGCCAAATTGCCTTTATGGAAATGAAAATTTTGAAGCTTTTTCATGATCATATTCCCATTAAATCTTTTACAGCAAAAGACTTTGATAAGCCATGGTTCAACAAAAAAAAATTAGAGACTCTATGGATAAGCGTGACCATTTCTATAAGCGCTGGAAAAGATATAGAACTCCCGACCTTTTGAATAACTTCAAATATTTTCGTAAAAAAGTTGCTTCTGAAGTCAAAATTGAAAAAGCAAAATTTTTTTATTCAAAATTTTCTTCCGCGCGCAACTCTAAACAAATGTGGAAAGAAATACGAAATATGGGCTTGAGAAGTTCATCTAATTTCAGCGTTGATACCTATCCGAAAGATTAAAATGCTATTAATGAACAATTCGTTAATTTCCAGTCTGCTAATTTCCCAGAAACTGAGTACGATCTTTGCAATCAGACCGTTGTGAATCAATTTGAATTTTCGTGCGTAGACCAACAAAGTGTACTCAAAAGTTTGCTGTCTGTCACATCGAATGCCGTAGGCCTAGATGAATTACACCCTAAATTTATTAAATTACTTTTCCCAATACTACTACCTTATATTACTGGAATTTTCCACAATATTCTTACTAAATCTATCTCTCCAAGCAGCTGGAAAAGAGCCAAAGTTATTCCAATCCCTAAACCCAATGCGTCCAATTTGTATTCTCTCATACCTTTCTAAAGTTCTTGAAAAAATTATATACGAGCAAATACATAATCATATTACTGAGAAATCTCTTCTAACTGATTGCCAATCTGGTTTTAGGAGCAAGCGAAGCTGCATTACTCCTCTAGCTGACGTCACGGAAGACCTCAGAAGCGCAATTGATAACAATGAAATTAGTTTTCTAACGTTACTAGACCACAGTAAAGCATTCGATACTGTTAATCACAATACATTATGCAAAAAGCTCTCATGCTTTTTTGGCTTTTCAACTTCTGCTACTGCTCTTATCAATTCATATTTAACACTAAGGATCCAGAAAAATTGTGTTGGAAATGCTCACTCGTGGCCTTTAATCGTTAAAAGAGGGGTACCTCAGGGCTCAATATTTGGTCCTCTGCTATTCACGCTGTACATAAACGAAATTCCTCTTCAAATAACTCATTGTAAATTACACATCTATGCAGATGATCTTCAGGTCTATTTAAGCTGTAAGTTTGACTCTCTATCTCTCGGATCTGCTGAGCTAAATAGTGATCCCGACAAGATTAACTCTTGGGCCCTAAACAAAAGCTTATGCATTAACCCTAAAAAGTCTAAATGCATAATCATAAGCAAGAGAAACTTAGATTTGACTGAAATTCCATCTATTAAAAATAATGGTGAAGTAATTAAATTTGTTGAAACTGCTAAAAATCTTGGAGTGATCTTTAACCGCTCACTCACTTGGAGTGATCACATACGTTGTGCTATTGAGAAGACCTATAGTTTGCTCCGTATGCTATGGCGATCGCAACTCTTTACTCCCTTCAAAGCTCGACTACTTTTAGCAATGGGTTCGAGATTAACACAGGGGTGGTTCGACCAAATCCTCGAAAAATCAAGCCTTAACTGCGCTGCTTCCACCTCAATCTGTTCATCAAGTGCGACAATTTATTGGCTTAGTCTCCTATTTCTGTTCGTCCGTACCCGCCTGAGCACGAACAGATACGAAAAAAAATTGTCTCTATATTAACAAGCAAACCAGTTTTCACAATTTCTGACACTTCACATCCAATTGAACTGCATACCGATGCTAGGCCGATAGCTATGGCGCTATTCTTTTGCATTAAATTGACAATAAGCCACACGTTATCGAGTATTACAGCAAGGGGACTTCCCCAGCTGAGTCCAAAAAGTCCCCCTCTAAATATTTTCTACTCAGCATACACCGCAAGAGTTTTCCAGGAGTATCAAGAAATAGGACAAGGCCGGCAAGATCATTTTTCATAAGATAAAAGGAAAAACTGATTTCAACTAGGTTAGCTTGGGTCTAGTGCAGGGGTCGGCAAAATGGGTATGTAATTGTGTGAGTGAGAGCAGAGCGGCTACTAAAAATAGCCGAAAATAAACAAAAAAAAATGCTGAAACTAGCTAAAAATAAAAGCTAGAAGTAGCATAAAAGAGCTAAAACTGACGGAAAAAGCTATAAATTTCCGCATACCCGCTCTCGATGTTGCATGCTCGGCTGATCACGTCAAACTGAGACAAGAGCGTAAGCAATACGTGTGAGTAGCTGTCGCAAAAATTGTTCCTAGCGTGCCGACCCCTGGTCTAGTGCCAAACTGGTCCAAAAAGGACTAGTTGTAATGAGTTTTTTGAAAAAGTTTAAGAGCCAAAATTTTTAGAATTTTTCACTTATTCTATATATAAATTTTCATTGAAATCGGACGTCGGCAGCGGTTTGAATGCATGTTCGACGATATTTGCATGATGCATTTTGAATTTGAGTAGAGTCGGAAAACTCCTTATAACTTCTACAGATTTCTACCAATTTCAGCATACCATAACTTTTTGGAAACTTAAAATACGCAGTTATTGTTTCAAAGTAAAAAAAACTGATTTTCAGAACTTTTACCGAATAAATATATCAAAATGAATTCAAAAAATTTCGAAAAAAAAACAAAAAACTCGACACTTTTCAAATTTGAATGGCTATAGATCTTGATTGGAACACATGATACATCGTTGAAAAGGTACATTCTTCCTCTTTTAAGCAAGATAAATAAAACACAAAACATATTCATACTTTCTGAGATTTTGAGAAAAATCCAGAAATTGACGCGAAAATTTCAAAAATCGTCCTCCTGACCACAAAATCAAACTTTAAAAAAAAATTGGATTTTCATATATAATCTGATTTAGAGAGCCAGAAAACAACCATTAGAAACCAGAAACAAAATTAAAGTTTCATTTTGTCGACTTGTGCAATTGTATTACTTGTAAGTTATCAAAGTCGCCGACAGGAAAAATTCAGGCAGAGCTTCATTCGATCCCCAAAGTTGATATTTCATTTCATACTATCCACGTAGATATTACCGGTAAATTGATTGGTAAAAACGATCTTAAGAGTATGTAATAGTGCAAATAGACGCATTTACGAAATACGTTTATTTGTATCACACTGTGAATATCGTTACAGAAAACTGCATCAAATCCCTCAAGTCGTTGATATCTTTGTTCGGAATACCTTCTCGAGTTATTGCCGATAAGGGAAGATGCTTTGCTGGGAAAGGGTTTCGTGATTTTTGTAGTATGTATGTAATAAAATATCAATTTACATTTGATTGCTACTAGCGCAAGTCGCGCAAACGGACAGGTAGAGATAGTCATGAGCACTTAGAAGAATTTGTTGACTGTAGTTGCAACAAGCAAACGTTCTTGGCAGGACGCTATAAGCGAGATTCAATTGGCGTTGAATTCCACGACCAACCGAGTAACTAAATCAAGTCCTTTAGAGCTATTAAAAGGTAAATAAGTTTACATTTTACGCGTACATTTCCCAACTAACAAAATAGGTCGAAAATAAGTCGATTCGACTGCGTTTAAGGGCACACTATTTGTTTGACCTGACCTAAATAAAGCAAAATTACGTCCATTCGACGTTGATTCGTCGAAAGTGGGGAATAGAATGGAAGTCGATTGACAGTAATAATAGGGCATAATAAGGCATTTAGTTGTTAAAGTTAGGGAGTTAAGAATGCAGTTCGACCAAAAATAAGTATAAAAGAAGTCAAAAGGACGTCGAAATTACGAAATTTTCACCTAAACTGGGCTTATGAATTAAATGAATTCAAGTAGAGAAAAAGAGAAAGATATAGGTATAATAATTTCTTACTTATGTATTAATATGTGCACATAGTGCAATGAATGAAAGAATGAAAATTCTAGCAACTACTTATGTTATTTGAAAAAAAAGAATAAATAAAATATGGGTTTTATGGAAAAATATTTTCGATTCATAAAACCAAATTATATATGCCAGCTAAGATTTATGGTGAAAGTATTTCTTGCAATTCTGAATTTTTCTCGGGCCATTTCAATTATGAAAAATAAAAGAAAATTTTATTTAAAGAAATTTTTTTTTCATACTGAAACAGATTGAGATGAAGAATTTGCAAACTGAAATACGAAACAAGATGGCAGAACGTAAACATGGACCACAAAGTCGAATATCCGAGTTTTCTTAACCAAATAGGTCAAATTCACTTTGAAATTTCGACCTATAATTTGGAGTGCCCTAATTAAGTATTTTAAACTTACAAGTCAAGTTTTTTTTATAATAATTTCTGACCTAAAATGACTTATTAAGGCATTTTTCGTTCAAGTAGCTTTATCAGGTCCTTTGTTATTTATTTTAGTACCAATAAGGTATTCCAACTTATTGAGGCATTCGAGAGACATTTCGACCTAATTCGGCGTTTTGCCTTTAAATCGCCTTGAAAGTAAATATTCCGCCAAAATACTCGACATTTCACAAACACGTGCGTGCAATGTACATTTAGCGCAAATAGAAAGAGATATGGCGTGACGTCATGAAGGAGTTTTTTATGACGTGTTGTTGTCTTGCATGTGAATCAAGGGAACTTTTGTGTTTTATTTTTATATTTGAAGAGCTTAGGAACAAAAGGTGACATTTACACTTCTTATTTTTTTGAGTAAATTGAGACAATAAATATTAAAAAGTAACTTTTTGCCCCAGAAGCAGCTTTTCAAGCTCAATTTTCTACGAAGCAAGTAACTTTTTAAACTAATCTTAGCGGATAATGATAAAAGTCAACCTTTTGAGTCGTATAAAAATGAAAAACCCAAAAATTCCAAACACGTAAATGTCACCTTTTGTTCCTAAGCTCCTCATTTAACTAACGATTTAATTAAAAAATCCTATTTTTTTGTTGTATTTTACGCCGAGATTTAACTAAATCGAGTTTTGGTCCCGGTCAACAAACTGGGCATATATTTATGTTTGAATTAATGCATAAAAAACTCAAAACTTTTTACTTTGGAAAATAATAAATGTATTCTCTTACAGACAGACAGACAGACAGACAGACGGACAAATGAACAGACGGAGGGGCATACTTAAATATAAGCTTAATATAAAAAGGGCGTAACATGCATTTTCAGTATTTTACAGGAAAAAAAAATAACTGAATAAAAGAGGAAGATTTGTAGTTTTGACTTTTTTAATGTAGTTATTATAAGAAAGTCTAAGTAATTGAATACTGTAAAATTGTTTAACCATTTTATATTTCCCATAAAACTGTTTTCGGTTTAAAATGTAATCCTTCAAAATATTTGTGCATTTCAAATTGAATTTTTAGTCGAAATGAATTCAGATTCTAGAGCATGCCTGTATATGATATGACCATCTACGAAATTCATCTATATTAAGCTAACGATATGTCTTTTTTACTCTATAGAAAAATATTGAAAACATTACCTACTATTTTCAAAAAAGAAAAACATTAAGGGGTCTCATGCAAAACATTTACACCGTGTAAACTGAGTTAAGTAAGTAAAAAAGTCAAAACTTCATACAAAATTTGACAGTTTTATTAACTTTTCTCAGTTTACACGGTGTAGCTGCGTTCCATGAGGACCCTTATTCTAATTTTAAATATTTGAAATAAAACACAAATTTACTGCATTTGTACATAAAAATAAACATAAATAAAACTCAAAAATTGGCTTGAGTTACACTCAAAACAACATCAGCGTCATATGAGAAGTTCTGACGTGACGTCATTTGCGCAGTGAGAGCTGAGAGCATCATGCTCTTTGGCGCTACGTTAGATCAAAAACATTCACGCTCTTATGAATTGGGCAAATATAGGGCAGAACAGGGCATATGATTTTTTTAGTTTGACTTATTTCGTCCTTATCGACAATTTGACTTTAAGGTCGAAAAATCAAGACTACTCGACTTATACGTTGAAGTATCCAATAAAATAAGTCAATTTTTGGCTTAATATAGCCTTTAAAGTAAAACAGACTTGATACTTGAATTTAAGGTAAAAATTTGGTTTATATGCCTTAAAAACTTCAGATAATTTCGAAATCAAAGTCAAGTCACTTCTAAGGCATTAAGGAGGGCATTTTTAACATTTTTTCAACCAAAAATTTTATTAAAAGTTGAAATGACTTTGAAGGCATCGCAAAGGTAGAATTTAAGTAATTTCTACCTTGAAAAAAAGACTTTAAAGACAGGTAATTTATAAGGCAAAAAAAACGGTCAAAAATAGGGAAAATTCAACCAAACTAGGTCGAATGGACTTAATGCTGGTCAGATTTCCCTATCTTGCTTGTTGGGTTGGTTTATTACCAATTGATCCTGACGAACACATAGTCGATGTTGGGAATTTAAGAGCTCAAGCAACCAAAAATATACAGAAAAATGCTTGTTATGAGAAAGAAAGGTTTGAAAAAAATAAGGCCAAAATAGTGAAACATAAGCTTGGTGATTACGTTCTAGTTAGAAACGACGAGAGAGACCAAACAAAAGTAGATCCCAAGTTCAGAGGACCATTTTTAGTGGCGGAGGTGTAAGAAGGAGCCAGATACTTACTTAAGTCCTTGAGTAATAAGAGATCATACAAATATTCACATGAGCATTTGCGAAAACTTCCCAGGGGAACAGATCCCTGAGGAGTTCAGTATTATCGTAGATGAAAATACAAACGAAAATTCAAACGGCATTGAAAGAGACGTTATAGAAAAAAAAAGGCGTTGAAAGAGACGACATTGAATCGGACGTTCAAAAGTGTAAAGTTGTAAAGATATAAGCCTCACTACAATAACTACTAATGGGTCAGGCCACGAGAAACGTGACATAGTGGGTCTGGGATTTTGATTTTTGGACCTTACATCCAAAGATTATAGCCGTTCATAACTCCCCATAGTATATCAGAGAGAAATTCCCTCAGTTGTTGTTGTTGTTGCAATTTGAAAATCGAAAATTGGACAATCTTTCAATATTTCTCTTTTATTCATAATTTTATATCTAAAATAAGACTTGAGATAAATGAAAAATTCTTTTATGCAATTCGACATCATAATAGGCCTATTATGATGTCGATTTTAAAATCATAATGAAGCATATTATGACACTAGTTTTGAGAAAGTCAGCCCAATTATGATTGTCGATCACTGATAGAGTAGAAATATTTCTATCCGAAAAAAAGCTGTCTATTGTCGATTGATTTTGTATTGCGTATAGTAGTCGATACAGAAACTCGCTATTTGGAACTACTCGCTATAATTTAAATCAGCTGATTGAAAAAAATATTGAAAAAATATCAAAACAAATTTTATAAATATGAGTTCAGTGGAATTGTGGTTTACAGACACATCTTCGGATGAAAATTCGGACGACGAGGCCATTCTTCAATTGCGAATAAAAAGAAGGCGCATACGGGATTCTATAAATCCATTAGATTGGGATGCAAACACGTAAGCCAAAATGCATACTTAGTTCTTTCGGTTTATATTGATAAAGTGCTTGAATGTTTCAGCTTTATTACAAACTTCCGATTGAACAAGGAAGCTTTCTTGGAAATTTTACAAAAAATCGACGGGAAATTACGACATGCTACGCGGCAAACAAGCATTCCAAACATTTTAAAATTGGGACTTACTTTAAGGTTCTGTGCGCAAGGGTCCTATCAACTTGGTGTTGGGAATGAAAGCACTTTTGGGTGTGCTCAACCCACTGTTTCTTTGGTGTTGTCGGAAGTTCTAAATGCGCTCGAGAGTACGTTATGTGCAGAATACATCAATTTTAGATTCTCCGATGAAGAAGTTCAAGCAGCCAAAATGCATTTTTATGAAAAAAGTGGAATTCCTGGGGTAGTGGGATGCATCGATGGAACCCATATTAAAATTGTGTCTCCAGAAAAATCCTTGAAGCATCTTTACTATAACCGAAAAGGTTTCTACAGGATTAATGTCATGCTTGTAAGTTAAATTTTTGCTTGTATTTAAAAGCCATTTTTCATATGTTTCGCCTATCTTAAAGGTCTGTGATCACGAAATGATGATAAGGTTTATAAGCTCGAAATTTCCAGGATCTGCGCATGATTCGATGGTATTTAACCAGTCCACTTTGAAAGCCCACCTTCGAAGTCGATATGAAAACGGTGAACGCAACACATGGCTGTTAGGTAATTATCGCAGCAGTTTATGAAAAAGAATATAGAATACTGCAATAATTTATTTTATTTTAGGGGATGCGGGATATGCATTGCAGCCTTTTTTGATGACGCCATATAGAACCCCAGAAGAAGGCTCCCCGGAAGCTCTTTTCAATGAAAGGCACATCAAAGCAAGGAATGCCATTGAAAGGACGATTGGTGTGTTAAAAAGCCGCTTCAGATGCCTGTTGGGTGCACGAGCTTTGCACTACGCGCCAGAAAAAGCCAAACAAATAATAAATGTGTGCGCTGCGTTGCACAATATTTGCCGGCTGCATAACGTGCAACTTCCACTGGAAGAAAATGAAATTGCCGAAACCTATCAAAATGTGCTCGAAGAGGAGCAAAATGTATTGCCAGAAATGTCAAGTAATGCGGCAGAAGCTATGCGAAATGAAATCGCCAGATTTTTGTACCAGCAACAATAATGGAATGCCAAAATTTTAAAACAAAATAAAAATCCATTTTTTTTCAAACCAAAATTAAATAATGCATTCATTGCTAATATAGATTAATTATCAGTCTTCTTTGTGAACTTAAATAAAAACAAAAAATATCCATGTTAAAAATAAAACGAGATTCTCTCGTGTACACCATAGCGTGTATGTTGCATCAGTTACTAACGTTGAAGACTTTCCTTCAGAAGTCGTAGCTTCTCTTTTTTAATTTCAACCAATTCTTCTTGTTGGGAAACCAATTTGTTGAAAGAAGTTTCTATGCCTTCCAGGCTGCTGGTCACTTCTTTAAAAAAATTAAGTTGCTGCGAGTTTTGCATTTCCAACAAACGCATTCGCTTAGAGCGCGCATTGGTCCGAGGTTGAGTTCTTTTTGGACGACTGGCGCTCGGAGCATTAGTTTGAGACTCACAACGTTGAGAACAGCTGGATCTTGGAGCTTCTGGTGAAATTATTTCCGAAGATTCAATAATTTCACTCAATTCATCAGGTAGGTCGACAACGTCTTCCACAATAGCTGGTAGTCCGAATTCTTTTCCACTTGCGTCCACACAATGGCTCATACGCAATATTTTCTCCACTCCCATTTCAAGTGGACTTAAGGTGTTTAATATATTCGGACCGCCACCAGTTGCCTGAATTTCTTGCCGATTTTCGCAAAGCTTCTTTTTTGTTTTTGATTTTAAGTCGATCCAAACCTAAAAATTTCAAAGTAAATACAAAACCGCAAAAGTAACAGCATATATGTGTATGTTATTTGTTACTTTAGACCACTTCTCCCATGATTTGTATGGTGGCCCCAAATTGTTCAACTCAGCAGTGAACGTTTGCCATCTTTGCTTCGCTTGGGTTTTTGAGCATACCCCTTTGGCTATATCGTCATTTTGCTCCATTAACTCCACCAGTTTGCCCAGCTGTCGTTTGTTGCTCACACTTTTGGACCTGTAAACAATTGTCATAAAAATTAAATAAAAAAAATTGGTTAGGTTTAATAAAAACTTACATTTTTCAAAGCAATCGCTGCACGTCTACTGGAAAATTTTAATCGACTGAGCAACGATTTACAATAGAATACCTGTCGACTGATAGATACTTACAATGAAAATTTTTAGTCGACGATAGAAGTTTTTCGATTCTCTATCAGTAATCGACAATCATAATAGGGCTGAGTATAAAAAATTGTTTATACAAACAAAAAGCATGGCATACTACATGGTTTTTTAAGAATGAATTTCAAGGCGTGCAATAATAAATTTCAAAACGCACGCATTTCAAAAAATACAAGGCAAGGCGTGCAATAATAAATTTCAAAATGCACGCATTTCAAAAAATACAAGGCAAAAATAAGCAGAGCATACTACGAAGTTGTATAATAAAGAATTTCAAATTATGAATCTGTCAAATCAAAATAAAAAATTTCTTCACAATAACAAACAAACAAAAAACACGCTTTCTTAAATTTAGGTTAAAATCCAATTTCAAATCTTATTGCATAAAATATTGTTCGGCACTCGTGTCGAAACTCAGCTTTTTTCGCACTCGTGGTATTGTAAAACTCGGCTGCGCCTCGTTTTACAACATTTACCACTCGTGCAAAAAAAAGCTTCATTTCGACACTTGTATCGAAAATATCTATTTTTTACTCGTTTAAGAATAAATGAAGAAAAAAATTAAAATTCGAAAAATAGTATACACTGAAAAAAATTGTTCGGAAATTCGAATTTAAAATAAACATTTGCGATTTGTATATAGAGCCGGAGCTAGAAAAATAACCAATTGTACATTATTATGTAGACCATTGAGCTGTGTTTCAGAAACAATAAAAAAAAATTTGTATTTCCAAGGAATTTCCGACACAGAGCGTTTTTTGCTTGTATTTAAAAGCCATTTTTCATATGTTTCGCCTATCTTAAAGGTCTGTGATCACGAAATGATGATAAGGTTTATAAGCTCGAAATTTCCAGGATCTGCGCATGATTCGATGGTATTTAACCAGTCCACTTTGAAAGCCCACCTTCGAAGTCGATATGAAAACGGTGAACGCAACACATGGCTGTTAGGTAATTATCGCAGCAGTTTATGAAAAAGAATATAGAATACTGCAATAATTTATTTTATTTTAGGGGATGCGGGATATGCATTGCAGCCTTTTTTGATGACGCCATATAGAACCCCAGAAGAAGGCTCCCCGGAAGCTCTTTTCAATGAAAGGCACATCAAAGCAAGGAATGCCATTGAAAGGACGATTGGTGTGTTAAAAAGCCGCTTCAGATGCCTGTTGGGTGCACGAGCTTTGCACTACGCGCCAGAAAAAGCCAAACAAATAATAAATGTGTGCGCTGCGTTGCACAATATTTGCCGGCTGCATAACGTGCAACTTCCACTGGAAGAAAATGAAATTGCCGAAACCTATCAAAATGTGCTCGAAGAGGAGCAAAATGTATTGCCAGAAATGTCAAGTAATGCGGCAGAAGCTATGCGAAATGAAATCGCCAGATTTTTGTACCAGCAACAATAATGGAATGCCAAAATTTTAAAACAAAATAAAAATCCATTTTTTTTCAAACCAAAATTAAATAATGCATTCATTGCTAATATAGATTAATTATCAGTCTTCTTTGTGAACTTAAATAAAAACAAAAAATATCCATGTTAAAAATAAAACGAGATTCTCTCGTGTACACCATAGCGTGTATGTTGCATCAGTTACTAACGTTGAAGACTTTCCTTCAGAAGTCGTAGCTTCTCTTTTTTAATTTCAACCAATTCTTCTTGTTGGGAAACCAATTTGTTGAAAGAAGTTTCTATGCCTTCCAGGCTGCTGGTCACTTCTTTAAAAAAATTAAGTTGCTGCGAGTTTTGCATTTCCAACAAACGCATTCGCTTAGAGCGCGCATTGGTCCGAGGTTGAGTTCTTTTTGGACGACTGGCGCTCGGAGCATTAGTTTGAGACTCACAACGTTGAGAACAGCTGGATCTTGGAGCTTCTGGTGAAATTATTTCCGAAGATTCAATAATTTCACTCAATTCATCAGGTAGGTCGACAACGTCTTCCACAATAGCTGGTAGTCCGAATTCTTTTCCACTTGCGTCCACACAATGGCTCATACGCAATATTTTCTCCACTCCCATTTCAAGTGGACTTAAGGTGTTTAATATATTCGGACCGCCACCAGTTGCCTGAATTTCTTGCCGATTTTCGCAAAGCTTCTTTTTTGTTTTTGATTTTAAGTCGATCCAAACCTAAAAATTTCAAAGTAAATACAAAACCGCAAAAGTAACAGCATATATGTGTATGTTATTTGTTACTTTAGACCACTTCTCCCATGATTTGTATGGTGGCCCCAAATTGTTCAACTCAGCAGTGAACGTTTGCCATCTTTGCTTCGCTTGGGTTTTTGAGCATACCCCTTTGGCTATATCGTCATTTTGCTCCATTAACTCCACCAGTTTGCCCAGCTGTCGTTTGTTGCTCACACTTTTGGACCTGTAAACAATTGTCATAAAAATTAAATAAAAAAAATTGGTTAGGTTTAATAAAAACTTACATTTTTCAAAGCAATCGCTGCACGTCTACTGGAAAATTTTAATCGACTGAGCAACGATTTACAATAGAATACCTGTCGACTGATAGATACTTACAATGAAAATTTTTAGTCGACGATAGAAGTTTTTCGATTCTCTATCAGTAATCGACAATCATAATAGGGCTGAGTATAAAAAATTGTTTATACAAACAAAAAGCATGGCATACTACATGGTTTTTTAAGAATGAATTTCAAGGCGTGCAATAATAAATTTCAAAACGCACGATTCAAAAATACAAGGCAAGGCGTGCAATAATAAATTTCAAATGCACGCATTTCAAAAAATACAAGGCAAAAATAAGCAGAGCATACTACGAAGTTGTATAATAAAGAATTTCAAATTATGAATCTGTCAAATCAAAATAAAAAATTTCTTCACAATAACAAACAAACAAAAAACACGCTTTCTTAAATTTAGGTTAAAATCCAATTTCAAATCTTATTGCATAAAATATTGTTCGGCACTCGTGTCGAAACTCAGCTTTTTTCGCACTCGTGGTATTGTAAAACTCGGCTGCGCCTCGTTTTACAACATTTACCACTCGTGCAAAAAAAAGCTTCATTTCGACACTTGTATCGAAAATATCTATTTTTTACTCGTTTAAGAATAAATGAAGAAAAAAATTAAAATTCGAAAAATAGTATACACTGAAAAAAATTGTTCGGAAATTCGAATTTAAAATAAACATTTGCGATTTGTATATAGAGCCGGAGCTAGAAAAATAACCAATTGTACATTATTATGTAGACCATTGAGCTGTGTTTCAGAAACAATAAAAAAAATTTGTATTTCCAAGGAATTTCCGACACAGAGCGTTTTTTGTGAGACAACCTTCATATAAGAAGGCGCATAACCATATGAAAATCGGTTTCTCTCCACTGCAGCTTTTATTTACGCATGAAAAGTTCATAAACTGTGCACAGGCGCGGCAACTATGGGGCCATGCCCCCCAATATTTCGGCAACTGAAAAAAATATTTGAAAATTTTGTAAAGATATTCTAGAATATCACACTTTTATTCTGCAATCCCCATAATTCATCTGAGATTAATCATCTTTCATATTTCTAATTTACTATAATTTTGAAGTTCCGGTTATTCGAAATTACATGCCTGTGCCACCCTACTTTTCACATTCGTGCAGAATTCTCCGGACATTGGTTCCAACCTAATCCAACCAAAATATGTGTCAAAGATTGTCTATAAGTATCGATATCTTTCCCATTCCGAGAAGGGTTAGAACTTTATTCCAATTGCAGTAGATATACTGCACTTTTTCAAAATTTGACATCTACTAAACACTGCGTATTGTTCCCTGCATAAAATTTTTTTTTCCCCCCCCAATATTTTTGGAACTTGCCTCCCCTGACTGAGCATTTAAGTGCTTATGCACTAAATGAGTTTTAAGAACACATTGTTTTTGTTATTCCTTCGGTCTTAGCCAGTCGCACTAACTAAAATTACTAACAAAACTCTGAAACACAGCTCAATGGTCTACATAATAATGTACAATTGGTTATTTTTCTAGCTCCGGCTCTATATACAAATCGCAAATGTTTATTTTAAATTCGAATTTCCGAACAATTTTTTTCAGTGTATACTATTTTTCGAATTTTAATTTTTTTCTTCATTTATTCTTAAACGAGTAAAAAAAGAATTTTTCATTTATCTCAAGTCTTATTTTAGATATAAAATTATGAATAAAAGAGAAATATTGAAAAATTGTCCAATTTTCGATTTTCAAATTGCAACAACAACAACAACTGAGGGAATTTCTCTCTTATATACTATGGGGAGTTATGAACGGCTATAATCTTTGGATGTAAGGTCCAAAAATCAAAATCCCAGACCCACTATGTCACGTTTCTCGTGGCCTGACCCTAATGCAAGTTTTAGTGAAGTCTTTGATCATGGCATGTGGCGCAGTAGGTATTGTAGCTAAGGTCGCAGATGGTATGTTTACTAAAGAAGTATCTATCCCCGAAAAAAACACTCCGCGATGACAATAAAACTACAAGGCTAATATTGCATTCTATAACACCGAAACGGTGTTTATGCATATTTTATAGACAATTGATCTACAAGTTTTTTTGATGAAGAATTGGCCAATTAACTGAAATCGGCAAAAGTTAATGTTTTGTGACCTTTGTCCATGAACAAAATTTTTCTACACATGATATCGATGGCGACTTTTCAAATCTTCATTACACATGTATTCCTAACAGTCATGTATAAATCAGTTAATTGGGAATTATTGCACCTCTGCTGTTTAAACTAATCTGAACGGAGTCCTAGGAAAAGTTTATAGAATTAAAAGCATAAAACCGTCTTGTGTATAAAATTCCGTTTGTGCGTTTTATTTGCTTGCCCTTGATCAGGCTTGTAGTCCAAAAATTCTTAGTCATAAGATTCAATTTCATATCGTATAGTTCGGGTAAATCCTTAAAATAATATCACTTCAATGTTTTATGAAATTCAATGCAGAAATAGCTTGAGCAAAACTTTTTAAAATTTAACGCTATAACGTCAAAAGCCAAAATGCCGGTGCTTGAAAGTCAATGCAACTATAAATGCTTATTTTTAAGAAAAAGGCAGTGATAATTTCTTAAATCTAGAACTCGCATTATGTTTATAATTAAAGGTTTTAAAATTCCAAGTGAAAACTATTTGATGTGTCTATCATTTTCGAAGTTAAAATTATTTCAGCATTCGAAATCATCTGAAAAGACGGAAGCATATTTTTAGAACAGCAACTTTGATTGCTTTGATTACACCGTCACACAAAAAAATGTCCTGTTACAGAAGGGTGACATACCGTACCCTATGTTTTTTGGGGTGCTGATCACGAATCCGGGAAAATTCTGAGAGAAATTTAAGGGCCGTAGCGTAATTTCGACTGCATATTCTTGCTCAGCGTATCCGTTAAAAGTATTCCGGGACACGCATTTAGATTTCATACATATTGAAAAAAGTTCACCTGTTTATGGGGGTTTTATAACACAGAGCCAAAACTGCCTAATAGATTCAATAAGATTTTCTCTATTAAACGTTTTTAGGCTAAGGGGTACCCCAGAAGAAAGAAGAGAAGATTTTTTCAAAGAGATTCCTTATTATTTTAATGTGGTAAATCTTTTTAATTTTATCAAGAAGGGAAACACATGAAATCAAGAAGAAAACTAGTTATTCACAATTTTTTGCACTCAATTTCCGTTATTTTTGGCACCAAAAAAACAATCCATAGAGAAACACTTCTTGATTCCATTAGGTTTTATACTGAATTGTATTAAAAATGGATATCTTATTGATTTCATTGGGCTATCTTCTTGATTTTTTCAAAAAGGTTTTCTTATTGATTTCATTAGGTTCCTGTAAGATTATG
This sequence comes from Chlorops oryzae, assembly GCA_020466095.1. Taxonomy (NCBI): domain Eukaryota; kingdom Metazoa; phylum Arthropoda; class Insecta; order Diptera; family Chloropidae; genus Chlorops; species Chlorops oryzae. Next base: position 93,784,263 of record CM035808.1, on the reverse strand, counting down.
GGTAAACAATCTTCTTAATTTATTTAATAAGGAAAACCTTTTTGAAAACATCAATAAGAATTCATAATAAAAGCAACAAGTTTTCTACTTGACTTATTCAAAAAGGTTTTCCTTATTACAATAATGAGAAATTCTTCTTGAAAAAAAAACATAGAGACATCTTATTAATTTTGTTCTAATTTATCAGGTATTTATTATGTACTGTTTTCTCTGTGAAGGGATGCGGAGGGGCGTTGAGGGGAAAATTAAGGGTCGTAGCTTAATGTCGACGTCAAACTCTTCTTGAGGACACCAAAAAATTTTAGTTGGAATATTTAATTTTTTATTTTATGGCTCTAAAAAAATAACCTTTGTGGGGTTTTGAGAGGCGCTGGGGTAAAGTTTCAGGGTAATGGCGGAATTCTGACTCCAGATTCGGGATGCGCACCCCAAAAAACATAGCGTCGGGTATGTCATCCTTCTGTAACAGGATTTTTTTTTTTGTTTTTGTGTGCCGGTGTTATTAACTTACTTCATCCAATGTTAGCTTTCCATCACGATTTTCATCACACACACTAAAGATTGTCGCGGCTTCCTGCAAAGCATAGCGCGGTGTTCGTGGATTGACATAAAACAAAAGCTCGCCACGATCGGCCTTTCCATCTTTGTTTTTATCATAATGCGTTTAAATTCTTCTCTCCGCTCCACGACCGTTTTCGAAATCAATGATTTTCGTATCAAATCATCGTCATCATCTACATTCACTTCGGAAAACTCTTCGATTGTCAGTTGATCATCACCGTCTTGGTCGAATTGCCGCAGTAAATCATCAACCAGCTCGAGTAGATTTGATACACTTGATTCGGGATGTCGAAAAGACAGATATTCATCGATTGTTAGACTAAAAAGATCAGTTCGCGCTGCTTCGGACCAGCGCGCTTTATCTCTCATCATTTCCTCCCGCGCCTTACGATTTAAGGCCGTATGTTTGATTTCGTTATGGTCGTCGATATCTTGATCTGTCATTCCATGCGATTTGAGAAAAAACCGATGATACTCTTCCCAAGTTACAAGGCCATCAGCAGGTGAAATATCGACGCGACGAAACTCGCGTGGGTTAATTTCAATGGCTTCGTCAATGTGATCCAAAATTCTCCTGTTAATATAGACTGCAAGCTCTTGTATAGTCAATTGATTGTCACGGTTCTTATCCGCTCTGTCAAAGAAGACGTAAGAAATAAAAGATAGAAAAATCAATGACATTGTTAGTTGAAGTATGGTAAGTAATATCTTTAAATTAAATGTGGGGGAAAGTGGGGTAAATATGGCTCGTGTCTAAATTTGACCCCAGCTGTAACATGAGAATTTTATGACGATTTTTTCCAACCAGTAAAACACATATTATGCTGCTGATTTTTAAACAAATTTTTTCCAAAATTTTTAATTATATATTAAAATTTTAGATATTTAAAATTTGTATCTAAAAACTAGAACTTTTATGTTTTAGAAAAAAATCGGTAATTTATCGTGATAGGATTTTACTCAAAATATTGATGGTGTATGATAAAAGTATTAAGAGGTTTTAAAGGAAATATAAATACTTGAAAAAAAAAAGGTTTATTTGAAATCGATTTTTTAAAAATTCAACCGTGTGGAAAAATTTGACTCCCGATTTTCATACTAATTCAAAAAACGCTTATTTTCAAAAATCGAAAACCGAATATTTAGAACACCAATTTTGAAACCTTCAAAAGTTAGTATACTGAGGCCCGATATTACAGTGCATACTTAGGACACCTAAGGAGACCTTAGCACTTAAGTAAAGCTTAAGTCTGTACACGGAGAGAAATAAATGCCCGAATTATAATTGGAACCAATTACATATGCGATTGGAGCCTTGCCCCGATTGCATTATTAATTGGAGCCAATTACAATATGATGTTAATTTAATAAATATAATTGTGTCTAATTACTTATTTAATTGCATTTAAATTTATCATGTATGTAATTGCGTTCTGAACACATATGTAATTACATCTGATTAGTAGTATAGAGTAGTATTTATTTATTCATTTACAAAATTTGATAACAATAATAAAAATCCACTAAGTATAGAGTAAATAATAAAATGAACAAATAATAAATTGACAATAACATTATATGTTGTGTGTCAGATTGGCCGTTAAGGTAACAATATTAACAGTGATTTAAACTTAAACAGCAATTCAACTATATTCATTTACCAACAATTTTCTAGAATTAAGGACGTTACACAGAAAGATGTATAGTTTCATGAGATTTGACCCGTTTAAAATATCAATTACAGTGGGGTCTCGTTATAAGTCGCCTCGTTATACGTCGATTCGCACTTACGTCACGTATCAATTAACACCCTGGCTCGCTATACGTCGCAAATGATTCGCAATTACGTCTAAAAGTTTGGGGGAACATTTTTTTCGTCTTTTGCGCCCCTAAGTGCCATCTCCAATGACGCGTCAGGTGCGTTTCCGTCAATTGAGGCAAACACATGCAAGCATATGGAAGCAGCTCAAATCAATTTCGTTGTTGTGGACGCAGCGTAAAACGTTCTGCATCCGACGAATAATTGGAAATCAGACATTAGAGCAGTGATGCCAGTTGTAGGGAATTTTCATTTTATGTATTGACTTTAAAAAATTTGTGTATCAATTTTGAGCTTTGAGGAACCAATTAGAAATTATTTCATACAACATATGAAGAAAACTGATTCGTTTAAGTCGATTTGCTAACGTCGATTTTTTAGGAACAAGAAACGACTTATAACGAGACCCCACTGTACTTCATTATAATCTAGCGTGTTTTTTTTTTTAAAGCAAGACCGTCTTTCATATGTGTAAATTGGACATTCGCCAATAATGTGAAAGGTGTTCTCCGGCTTATCCATGTTAAAATGTTACAAATTCCAACGGTAATCTTTTTAAAACTCTTGAATTTATATCTAAAAGGCCACCTTTAGCCTTCATTGTGACACTTATCTGATGCGTAGTGTATTTAGTTATCATTGAAGTAACTTATGCTATGTTCTCACTATAGGGGTTAAGTTTCTTAACCCGATACTTTAACTCAAAGCGTTCATATCAGCTTTGAGCGAGTTAGGGTTTACTAAAGTCATATGACCCAGCCGGAAAGTGGACTACTTTGCACTATTCCGAAGTGGTGAAAATTCATACTGCGGCTACTCGCATTACTAATCCTAACTGTTAATGAAGTTTGTTAGAAGATGGCCGCTGTTTTCATTACATGCATGCGATAATGTCCGGCTTGGGAGTTTGAAATATAAAAAACACGCATGGTATATCTGATATACTATATCATCGAGAAACTGCAAATAAAAATGGAATTTGCTTTATTCGAAATGTTTAAAGAAGCTGAAAAAGCCAAAGGAATATTGGAAGCAATAATATTAGAAGACCATTGCAATAACCGCAGGAACCAAAATAGATTAATGGAGCTAATGATGAAAGCGGCATCACAAAATGTTCCAAGACCTGTGATCAAAATTAACATATCCAAACATATCCTTCACCTCTCATTTGCTGCACGGGAAAGCTTCCCTGTCAGTGCGGTATTAAATATAAACCCGTTTTTGTATTCGGTGTTAGCAAATGTAACTGAAATTTTTCAAATGCAACTCTGCGCTAACCTCAGAGTTAAATGTTAACCCGGGTTTATTTTCGGGTAAGATGATTTTTTTTATAAGCGTTTTGACATTTGAAACCCTGGATTTCGCCGATAACCCTAACCCGGCCTATGAGATTATAGCATTAGATTATCATATTTTAATCGCAGTAAAGATCATGGAACATAGAAGATTAGGAATTTATATTAGATTGGTTATCTTTATATTCAAGAGTTTCTAAGATTTCGAAAAGCTTAGCTTTAAGATATCTTGGAGAAAAGACTGAGACAGGTTCGATTTCAAGGTTCGAACATAGCTCTTGCCAATGTCTAGCCCAGCCAACATTTCTTTTCCATATTTCATTTGCCAAGACAAGTGGAAGTCTGGGGGATTTCATGTTTAAAGCTTTCGTGAATTACATCTGATTACTTTTACAATTTAAAGCATTGGTGTAATTATATATGTGACTGTATTATTTTACAGCTTGTTCTATTTCTCAAATGGTTTATAATTTCGATCGTGTATAACTGATTAAATTTTCAAAATCCTTAGGCACTCCAAGGGGCTATATTCCGCCCAATCGTATAAAATCCCCCTTTCTATATTACAATCGATTTAAGTATTTTCCAAGGCTAAACAAGCAGTACCAATCCGATGTAGGCGGGTTCAATCCCCGCTGCGGCGAGGGGTTTTTTTTTTTTTTTTTTAAATACTTTGGTAGATAATAGTGGCTCTGGGATAGCGTAGGGGATGCGTGCTATGCTCTTGATCCCAGGGTCCGAGGTTCGATTCCCGGCACAGGCGAAACGGAGTGTAATGTTCCAAGCCTAGCACTGGTTTTTCAAAAATCGCATGTTAGGGGCACACTACATAAAAAGACGTACACTCACACAAAACACAAGAAAACCTCATTGGTATCAAAATGGGCCGATTAACGGCCTAAGTGGCAGCCACTTCAACCTACCTACCTAGGTAGATAATATAACATTTAAATAATATTTCAAAGCTTATACGAATATCTAGCTTTCAACCAAATATTTATGAAAAAAAAATTTTTTTTTTGAAAGCACATGTGTATGCATTTAGTTTATAACTGCCAACTCCCTTTCTCCCCTCTAAGTGGATCAAATTTTACCTCAGATATCATTCTAGGTCCCAATTTTTCCTCAACCTTTTTTCGCCCGGGACAGGAATCGAACTCGAGCCTTCCAGGGTGCAAATCACAACACGCTACAGTACGCTACCGAGAGATCTCATTCGTAAGTGCTAGATTTAATATATTAACGTTCGAAAAAATCGAACTGTAGACTCCTCGTATGTATGTACGATATCTATATAACATACATATTATTTTAGGTGGATTTACGAAGTACTTGAGAAATTTGCGAATTTAATATGCTTCGAAAAAGTTTGGAAAATTACTTGGAAACAAATGAATAGTAAGCACCTTTTTATATTTAAATTCCTTTTTATTATTTATATTATATAGTAATCAATCATGTTTGTGAGGCGTCATCAGTTCCATTTTTTGAAACGTTGATATAATAAATCTAGCACGCGCGAATCGGAAGTCTCCCTGGCGCAGCGTATAGCGCTAAGTAATCTGAAGAGCTCGAGTTCGAATAGAGTGTCAGGCAAAATACAGGCTTGGAAACATTTGTGGCAGGTAAATTTTAAGGAAAAAATTGATCCACTCTGAGAGGAGAAAACAAGTTTACAGCCATAAAGAAAAGTTCCCATCCTGCCTTCAAAAACGACGAGCCAACCAACCTCTTAAAGTAGTTCTATTGGAACCTATCGTGCATAAAAATTTTGGTTGAATGCTTTAAGTTCCTCTACGTTTTTTTTTTTTTTTTTATTATTTAAATGATATCGTATTATCAAATTTTCCAAAAATAAAAATTTTAAAAATAAAAACAAAATTGATTCTCGCCTAACCGGGGATTTGAACCCGCCGAAATATAATTTTTAGGCACTCCCGTTATATTTTAAAAATAATTTCTTCTTATTTCTACAAGGAATCATTTTAGTTTTAATGAAAAAATTTTATGTTTGAAGTAATGCAGTATATCAATTATTTTTGTTCAATGACTGTTTTGATGAAAGAAAATACAGATGGGAGCCCCAACCGCTTACCCCCAATATCCCTTAATGTTAAATATAATGCAGGTTTTACACAAACAAGAAGCGACAGTGAACATATAACCCTACAGTAGTGTATGATTTTGTTTGAAAAACACTAATTACGAATAAAAGAAAGGGAATGTAAGAAAAACAGTGCCATTTCCAATTATGCGTGAGCATTGTTGCGTCATTTGACGCAAATATTCAACACATGCAAGCATATGGGAGCAGTACAAATCGATTGCGTGCATGCGGACGCAGCGTTAAATTTCTGAAAATTTGAATATTGCACGCAGCGTGAAATTGTGACAGCTGCGTATTACAGTTGAAAAAAGGAATATAACAGTGTTGTAGAAATTATTGAGTACCTACTTTTGAGTGCTTCATACTTGTGGGAATACATTCCATTGAAATATGAACAATTTATTCTTATATCTTTTAGTTCTCACTTATAAGTGCGTATTTGAGTAATAAAAGTTATTATTCTATCGTTCAAAATCAATTGTTGGTTTATATTTTTGCAAACATCTCAAATACAACCCTTAATAAAAAATGTAGTGAGTCGATTACTCTTCACAATTGTGCTTCACTAAGAAATTTCATGGCACCCCATATGCTGACGCACACGCACTGTTGGAAATTGCATTTTTCACGCATTTGACGCTGTGTCCTGCTTCTTGCGTCTGACGCATAATTGGAAATGGCACTTTACTTTAAAATATTACTCGCTTATTAACAAAAACATTTTAAAATTAAAATTCAGGTGAAATTCAATTTGAGTATGGAAATTTTGATTTTTTTGAGAATTTTAAACTTAAAATCGGGTTATGAATAAAACTATTAGAGTTCTTTATGCACACTTACTTCCTTAGTGCTTTCTCCAATATCTGTTTCTCATTTGTTGAACTCGCGGCTATAATAATAGTTTCCGGCTCGGCGGACTGTTGTTCTTTGACTATTTTTCTTCGGCTAGCTTTTGTGGGATTTTGAACGTCTAATTGCGTCCGTTTGTCCCTCTCAGATACGTTTGATGGCGATGTTGATAAGGTCACACCAGCCGACACAATATTCGCTTGGAGAGCACTATCTGCGCCTGGTGCATATAACACTTTGCTTCGTTTCCCAAGCGTGTGATGTAATTTATAGGAAGTGCTGTGCAGAATTAGGCCAATGAAGAAAACATAAAACAAAATAGTGCAAATCGTCGACCAGCGCACGCAGCGCAAAGCTCGCGCCAGCTTGTTCATTATTGATAGTTTATGACAGCTGCTGGAATACGCGGTTGAGTATATTTAGATGTCACCTATTTGAAATAAAATGGCTGGAATTTTTTTATTCCTTATGTCATCCGCATCCGATATTTTTACAGCTACGATAGGCACGCCCAAATTGACAAAGTCAATGGAAGCCGATTCTAAAGTACAAAATACTTTTTGTTCTTCTCCATCGATATTCGCTATTTTTGAGTCATTTCTAACTTTTTTAAGCTTTGTCCACACTTCGTATTGATTACACTTATGCGCCTCCACTGTTTTCGACTATCTAACTAACGTTGACCTACTGATCGAACTTTCGTAATGGACAATAGTCGATATTTTCCATTTACGCATGCGTTTACAAAGTAAACGTTGTATGTATTTTCTGCAGCGTTCGAAGCTATTGCTTTTGTACTAAATCGTATAGTCAAGTTGTTGAACAAGTTAGCGTAAACCAGTTCAATAAGTTTTACCATTGTCATCGCTTGCTGTTGCAACCATTCGAATTCCAAGCCAATTTTATACGCTCTCAGTAAGCGTGTATATTCAAATCCAAGGCGGCATCCAAATTTGTAAATTTACTTCAGAGCTTGTTTTTTTGTCGTAGTTGCTAGATTTTGGACATACAAACTCTATGCTCTTGAATCGATTTGTTGATGCGTCTCGTCAAATCCAAAACTTGGATGTCAGTTCTGGTACTGTAATAAGAAACAATATTCTTCGTGTTAATATTTAGAATTTTAAAAAATATACACTTATGTATACACTGCGAAGTTATTTAATTTATAAAACGTAAATAAAAGTGTTTTGTTATTTGGAGGCTGCACGTTGAATGTTTGTCTTTCAATACAGAGCAGAGTCGAAATGGTTCGAAGCCCGAATAGAGTGAACACCTTGGTGGTCTGAGCACATAAAGTTTTTCATTGGCAAAATGAAGGCAAAAATAGAAAATATGGTTTGGTTTTGTGTGTGATAAAAAATTTTTCTATCCTCCTAATGCCATGTTTACACTTGATGATTTTGTCAACATCTCTTTCAAAATATTATGGGAATTCATTCGAACCCTCGAAGGAGTGAACTCTGAGAACTTCTTTGCATTAACTGCCAAAATACATGTAAGCTTTGACGGCTGTTTAAAAAGTTCTCAAAGTTCACTGAGTTTGGCCAAAAATAGGAAAAATGAAAGTTAAGTTGTTGAAGGTTTTGTTTTCGTAATTGCTTAGAGAATACCTATGTACATTGAATTAGAAAATCCTAAATTTTCATGAACTAATCATTTGTCTTGTGCTCACACCAGGGGAGGCAAGTTCCAAAAATATTGGGCGGGCAAAAAAACTGTTATGCAGGGAACAATACGCAGTGTTTAGTAGATGTCAAATATTGAAAAAGTGCAGTATATCTACTGCAATTGGAATAAAGTTCTAACCCTTCTCGGAATGGGAAAGATATCGATACTTATAGACAATCTTTGACACATATTTTGGTTGGAGGAGGTTGGAACCAGTGTTCGGAGAATTCTGCACAAATGTGAAAAGTAGGGTGGAACAGGCGGGTAAATCGAATTACCGGAACTTCAAAATTGTAGTAAATTAGTTAAGAAATATGAAAGATGATTAATCTCAGATGAATTATATAATAAAAGTTTTGGAGGGGAAAATAGTGCCTTGCTCCGCCATAGTTGCCGCGCCTGGCTCACACCATGCATTTGAAGTTGCCTTATGGAAAATGTGAGCTTTGGCGGTTTTACACACTTATTATACCCGACACACTCTGTGTCGAGGGTATATTGCGTTTGTGTGGTTGTGTGTAACACCCGGAACCAGTCGAGATAGACCATACAAAATATATATAGAAATGATCAGCGTCACCAAGAGATTCGATTTATACATGTCCGTCCGTCTGTCTGTCCGTCTGTATACAGTTATCTTATCGAAGGAGTTGAGCTATCTTGACAAAATTGTATGGTATGCGTGCTCACGTGGACATAAGTAAGAACAGGTTCGAGAATGGACCCAATCCGACCATTTTTAGAGCTACCTCCAGTACTAGTGTCTGTTACGAAAATCACAAAAACTGCTCTAAGATCGAAGTTTTTCAAGATATTTTGATCAAAGTTGATATTTGAACATAGTTAAAGGCAAACAATATGATTTATAAAAACTTAAAAATTGGGCGTGGCTGAAGGGCGTTTTTCGAAAAATGTCTCCTACACCCGAAATTCTAATGGGACTTGAACGAAATTTGGCACTTATTCTTCCTTTGTAGCCTTCCAAAAAATTTCCTTGATCGGTCCATTATTAAGTGTAGGTACCTCCAGTACTAGGGTCTGTCACAAAAATCTCAAAACTGCCTCAAAATCTGAATTTTTCGAAAAATTTCAATGAAACTTAGGATTTGAGCGTATATCTAAGCCTTCGATTAAAGTTCAAAAAAATTGGAAAAGTGGGCGTGGCAAAGGAGCAGTTTTCATAAAGAAATTTAACAAAAGTCGGTATATGCGGCCCTTTATGGCCTTAAACATCTCTTGATATTAAAAATTATTTGAACATATGTGTCTGTGTCGGGTATTCTATTGTCAGGCTCGCCTCACTATAACACCCTTACTTTTTTCATATGCGGGAGTTCAAATCGAAATCATACTAATGCTGTGTTCTCACTATAGGGGTTAAGTTCTTAGCCCGATACTTTAACTCAAAGCGTTCATATCAGCTTCGAGCGAGTTAGGGTTTACTAACGTCTTATGACCCAGCCGGAAAGTTGACTACTTCTGCACTACTTCCGAAGTGGTGAAAATTCATACTGCGGCTACTCGCATTACTAACCCTTACTGTTAATGAAGTTTGTTAGAAGATGGCCGCTGTTTTCATTACATGCATGCGATAATGTCCGGCTTGGGAGTTTGAAATATAAAAAACGCGCAAGGTATATCTGATATACTATATCGAGATATTGTAAATAAAAATGGAATTTGCTTTATTAGAAATGTTTAAAGAAGCTGAAAAAGCCAAAGGAATATTGGAAGCAATAATATTAGAAGACCATTGCAATAACCGCAGGAACCAAAATAGATTAATGGAGCTAATGATGAAAGCGGCATCACAAAATGTTCCAAGACTTGTGATCAAAATTAACATTTCCAAACACATCCTTCACCTCTCATTTGCTGCACGGGAAAGCTTCCCTGTCAGTGCCGTATTAAATATTAACCCGGTTTTTGTATTCGGTGTTAGCAAATGTAACTGAAATTTTCAAATGCAGCTCTGCGCTAACCTCAGAGTTCAATGTTAACCCGGGGTTTATTTTCGGGTTAGATGATTTTTTTTATATGCGTTTTGACATTTGAAACCCTGGGTTTCGCCGATAATGCTATGTTCTCACTATAGGGGTTAAGTACTTAACCCGATTCTTTAACTCAACGCGTTCATATCAGGTTAGAGCGAGTTAAGGTTTACAAATGTCGTATGACCCAGCCGGAAATTTCACTACTTCTGAAGTGGTGAAAATTCATACTGCGGCTACTCGCATTACTAATCCTAACTGTTAATGAAGTTTGTTAGAAGATGGCCGCTGTTTTCATTACATGCATGCGATAATGTCCGGCTTGGGAGTTTGAAATATAGAAAACGCGCAAGGTATATCTGATATACTATATCATCGAGAAATTGCAAATAAAAATTGAATTTGCTTTATTACAAATGTTTAAAAAAGCCAAAGGAATATTGGAAGCAATAATATTAGAAGACCATTGCAATATCCGCAGGAACAAAAAAAGATTAATGGAGCTAATAGTCAAAGCGGCATCACAAAACGTTCCACGACCTGTGATTAAAATTTACATATCCAAATACGTGCATCCTTCCCCACTCATTTTCTGCACGGGAAAGCTTCCCTGTCAGTGCCGTATTAAATATAAACCCGGTTTTTGTATTCGGTGTTAGCAAATGTAACTGAAATTTTAAAATGCAACTCTGCGCTAACCTCAGAGTTAAATATTAACCCGGGGTTTATTTTCGGGTTAGATGATTTTTTTTATATGCGTTTTGACAAATGAAACCCTGGGTTTCGCTGATAACCCTAACCCGGCCTAGTGAGAACATAGCATAACCCTAATGCTATGTTCTCACTAGGCCGGGTTAGGGTTATCGGCGAAAGCCAGGGTTTCAAATGTCAAAACGCATATAAAAACAAGTAAGAAAGCTAAAGTCGGTCAAGCCCGACTTTGAAATACCCAGCGTTCCGACAATATTGACGCACTCAATCAATGGGCAGACCACATAAATTTTTTCCCTACACCCTTCATTCGCCTTGGTGAACCTATGTTTCGATTTTGAAGCTTCCCCAAGTAGCAAAATAGGTCGAAAATTGGTAAATTCTTACCTATATTAGGTCAGAATATTTACTTGACCTAACCTAAATAGGTCGAAATTACGTCGATTCGACGTCGAGTCGACGTAAGTGGGGAAAAGATTGGAAGTCGATTGGCGGTAATAATAGGTCATAATAGGGCATTTCGACTTCAAAGTCAGGGCGAAAAGAAGTCCGTTTACCTAATATTAGTCGAAAAAGAAGTCGCAATGACCAATTTTCGACCTAATTGGACTTATGAGTAAAACGAAAGAGAACGTAAAAGGAAACGAAAAAAGTGAGAGAGAGAGTAACAGAGAAAGATATAAATACATAATATCTTACTCAGTCATTCGCATTACTCGAAAGCAGAAATGAACGAGAGATTTTCTTCTTCGTGTGTCTTAAGAAATAAATAATAAATAAAATATGGACTTCATTAAAAATTATTTTGCGCTTAATAAGTCCCAAAAACATATACCCGCTGAGATTTTTCGTGAAAGTGTTCCTTCTACTTCTTCATTTTTAAGGGGCTTTCTCATTGATGGAAATTAAATAAATATTGCTTGAAAAAAATTGTTTTTCTTAAAGAAAAAACATATGCAGAAGAATAATTCTCAATTTGCCATTCGAAAAACATGGCGGAGCTCGACCTATTTTGACCTATTTCGACTTTAAAGTCAAACCGACTATGAAGTCCGAAAATCAAGTCCGCTCGACTTTGAAGTCGAAGCATGCAACAAAATAAGTCAACTTTTGACCCTATTTCGCCCTATAAGTCAAACGGACCTTAAAGTCGAATTTTAGTCGAAAAATTGGTCGGTTTGCCTTGAAAAATTACCTTATTTGGAAGTCAAAGTCAAGTCAATATTAAGTCACAAAATAGGGCATTTTTACCTCTTTTCGACCAAAAATCGACTTGTTAGTCGAAACGACTTTGAAGTCATGAAATAGGTAGAATAGAGGTAATTTGGACCTTCGAAACGGACTTTTAAGTTAGGTCATATTTAAGGCCGGAAAATAGGTCAGAAATAGGGTATTTTCAACCAAAATAGGTCGATTCGACTTGCTGCTGGTCGAATTGCTCTATTTTGCTGCTTGGGTCTACGCCTTTTACTTCGGAAGCTACGAAAAATCTTCAGTTGTGGGCGTGGCAGGGGGCGGGCCAGTTAAATTTTTTCCCTACACCTTTCATTTGCCTTGGTCAACCTATGTTGCGAATTTGAAGCGTCTACGCCTATTAATTCGGAAGTTACGAAAAATCTCCATTTGTGGGCGTGGCAGTGGGCGGGCCATATAAATTTTTTTCCTACACCTTTCATTCGCCTTGGTGAACCTTTGTTGCGAATTTGAAGCTTCTACGCCTTTTACTTCGGAAGTTACGAAAATTCTTTATTTGTGGGCGTGGCAGTGGGTGGGCCAAATAAATTTTTTTCCTACACCTTTCATTCGCCTTGGTCAACCTATGTTGCGAATTGGAAGCTTCTACGCCTTTCACTTCACAAGTTACGATAAGCTCTTATTTGTGGGCGTGGCTCACGGAGGGCGGCGTCCTTTTTTTTCCAGGATATGTCCCTTTTTGTAGTTTACCAGTACACCAAATATCAATGGAATGTGTTGAGTGTTTCGCAAGTTACAAGCATTTTACTGAAAACACATTATATTCATTTGTGGGCGTGGCAGTGGGCGGATGTCTTTCATTTATACTTAGGCTCATACTCGGATCCCGATATACCTGTGTGCCAAATTTCGACTTGATTGGTCCAGCTGTTTCGGAGGAGATCCGACCACGGACGGACGGACAGACGGACGGACGGATCGACGGACAGACGGACGGACGGACGGACAGACGGACGGACAGACGGACGGACGGACAGACGGGCATGTCTAAATCGATTCAGTTTTTTATCCTGATCATTTCTATATATATATGTCTATATCTCCGGAGCTTAGTTCTCCCTGTTACAAGATTCGCACAAAACTAATATACCCCGCTTACGCTGGGTATAAAAATCATCTAACCCGAAAATAAACCGCGGGTTAACATTTAACTCTGAGGTTAGCGCAGAGTTGCATTTGAAATTTTCAGTTACATTTGCTAACACCGAGTACAAAAACCGGGTTAAAATTTAATACGACACTGGCAGGAAGCTTTCACGTACCGAAAATGAGTGTGGAAGGATGCACGTATTTGGATATGTATATTTTAATCACAGCTCGTGGAACGTTTTGTGATGCCGCTTTCACTATTAGCGCCATTAATCTTTTTTTGTTCCTGCGGATATTGCAATGGTCTTCTAATATTATTGCTTCCAATATTCCTTTGGCTTTTTCAGCTTCTTTAAACAATTCTAATAAAGCAAATTCAATTTTTATTTGCAGTTTCTCGATGATATAGTACAGAGACCTCCACGCCATAGAAAAATTTTTCTCGCTCACTTCACACGTATGCCTTACGCTCTTTCTTTAGTCGGTAGCAATCGCCCGACGAAAACACTTCGAGCGGATCTGCGCAACTTTTTTTTAAAAAACACTTAAAAAATATTTTATCAAAATGGAATGCAAAGCCTACTTTATGATCCCAAATGCTTTTGAGAACATGCTTTGGGTTATATGTGGGAAGTCATTTAAAACAAGGAATGAATCTTTTTTAAGAAAACATGTTGAAAGTCAACATTCTGAGTTCAATAAAATCCATGGCGTGGAAAGGGAAAAGGTTTTTAAAGATAAAAAAGAATCTGTATTGCAAAAATTTAAACTGTGGATTTCAAGAATCGGAGAAATAGAAAATGTAAAAGTAGCTAAAATAAAACAAAATGATTTGAAAATGTCTTTGTCTAACTTAATTTCGTATGATATTATCAAATATGGTAGACCTTTTTCAGATGGAAAATTTTATTGAGCGCACGCAATTAGTGTTGAAATTTTTTTCAGCGCATTCGCTCTCTTGCTCACTAACACAAATGCCTTTCCCATTTTGGAGATGCCTGATATAGTATATCAGATATACCTTGCGCGTTTTTTATATTTCAAACTCCCAAGCCGGACATTATCGCATGCATGTAATGAAAACAGCGGCCATCTTCTAACAAACTTCATTAACAGTTAGGATTAGTAATGCGAGTAGCCGCAGTATGAATTTTCACCACTTCGGAAGTAGTGCAGAAGTAGTCCACTTTCCGGCTGGGTCATATGACTTTAGTAAACCCTAACTCGCTCAAAGCTGATATGAACGCTTTGAGTTAAAGTATCGGGTTAAGAACTTAACCCCTATAGTGAGAACATAGCATTACTGCCTAAAAACTTTTAGTCGCTATAACTCCTCAGGGTTACATTTTTTGTTCACATTGACTCCCTCGACCAACTCTATATAGAAAATCACTTTAAGCTATGTTCTCACTAGGCCGGGTTATGCTATGTTCTCACTATAGGGGTTAAGTACTTAACCCGATTCCTTAACTCAAAGCGTTCATATCAGGTTAGAGCGAGTTAAGGTTTACAAATGTCGTATGACCCAGCCGGAAATTTCACTACTTCTGAAGTGGTGAAAATTCATACTGCGACTACTCGCATTATTAACCCTTACTGTTAATGAAGTTTGTTGGGAGATGGCCGCTGTTTCCATTACATGCATGCGATAATGTCCGGCTTGGGAGTTTGAAATATAAAAAACGCGCAAGGTATATCTGATATACTATATCGAGATATTGTAAATAAAAATGGAATTTGCTTTATTAGAAATGTTTAAAGAAGCTGAAAAAACCAAAGGAATATTGGAAGCAATAATATTAAAAGACCATTGCAATAACCGCAGGAACCAAAATAGATTAATGGAGCTAGTGATGAAAGCGGCATCACAAAATGTTCCAAGACCTGTGATCAAAATTAACATATCCAAACACATCCTTCACCTCTCATTTGCTGCACGGGAAAGCTTCCCTGTCAGTGCCGTATTAAATATAAACCCGGTTTTTGTATTCGGTGTTAGCAAATGTAATTGAATTTTTCAAATGCAACTCTGCGCTAACCTCAGAGTTAAATGTTAACCCGGGGTTTATTTTCGGGTTAGATGATTTTTTTTATATGCGTTTTGACATTTGAAACCCTGGGTTTCGCCGATAACCCTAACCCGGCCTAGTGAGAACATAGCATAAGGCTAGAAAAAAAATTCTCCCACGATAATGGTTAATCGTAGAAAAAAAAAACTAAATGCCATTTTAAAGCCAATTGTGTTGGCTTTTAGGAAAAATTAAACCTATGGTAAAAACTTTACCCATTAAGGGAAAAATAAACAGTCAAAATCAAAAATTCTCAAAAAAATTTCAATTTTTTTTACTTTGGGAGCCATTTTTGTATGAAAAAGGTCCTATTAGCACATGCTTTTCCTTTTTTATTTCCGAATCTGCAGTCGATTTCCTTTAAAGCCGTAGTACATATGCTATACCTTATTTGCAGTTTAACATGGAAAACATTGAAAAACGTATTTGAACTTTTTTTTATTCAATTTAATTAAGCTCAGCAAAAACAAAACCCATTTTTCCAGTTAAAGTTCGCATAATCTTAAAACAAAATTTGTCTAATTTGTACAAAAATTACTTGCCTGGCCATTGTTAAATACGTGTTTCTTTTTTTAGAATTTCATCACATAAGATAAGTTCAATTTCGTTTTTAAATCCCGTGACTTCACTTGTTAAACTGCAAATAAGGTATAGCTAATGGTACCATTCATTTTTGGCTGGAAATCAGCATAAGGGCAATTCCACAGAAATCGATGAGAAGAAAAAAAAATTTTTTTCGATTAAAGTTGAAAAAAAATATCAATAATAGTTGAACAGATATGTAATCTATACGTTGCTGTCAAATTCATATAGTGCATCCTTTTTTCGCAAGTGGACACGCGTGTTTTGTGAAGAGCTTAAATTATTCGAAGAAAAATTTCAAACGTCGAAAATTTTCCCAAGGTCAGCAAATAAAACATGTATATATTTTTCGATATATAACTAAGCCCAATTATGGTTAACAATCAAGAGCTTTAGATTAAGCTGGCAAAAGTACGAAAAGTATAATTTTAAGCGACGCAGACAGTGTTGAATTTGGCCGCAAAGTTTGTGTAACATACCAACGCTAAATGCAACAAAGTTAGTGTCAAAGTAAAGCATGTCGATGAAATAAATGCTCTTTATTTTTTGCTCTAAGTATTCGAAATTGTTCAAAGAATTCCGTTAAAAAAAATAAATTTGTGGGTTATTTTTAATTTTAAATTGCATTAAAAAGCTGTAACGTACCAACGCTTTCATGATTGTTAGCCTGACAAGGTACCGGTCGCAGTTTCAAATGTGCTAAGATCTATGTAACTTGAAAATTAGTATGTACATTTTTTATTCGGGCATGTGATTGGATTCCCTTTCCCCAAATTTTGGGGAAAGGGAATTTCGTTCCTCCAATATTTTGAAGAATGTATGGCAATTTTGAAAGAAAAGACATTGTCAAAAACAAAAGAGCAGCTATACGATAAAATTTTCGAATTAAAAAATTTCGAACATATTTAAATTCCCGAGTATTTATTTCAATTTCCCGGGGAAATGAATTCCCGGGAATCCAATCACACACCTGATTTTTTATATTTGTTGGATAGAAGTCTTTGATACGCACAAACCATCCAAACCATCAATATTTCCCAAAGGGGGGTGCAAACCCGATATAGCCACCGTCGATCCAACCCTGTTTTGGACATACACAGTTTTAAAGCATAAACGATCACGCCTCATTTTTGTACTTGATGAGCAGGAGGTACCCTCATTTGATGAAACACCTGGGTGTTTCAAACAGATGCAAAAAGATAGTATTCCCGGCACACAAAGTCTGCCAGGCATAAAAAGCTTCTATACTATTCAGATGGTTAATTTTATAGATTTAGGTCAAATCTGTTGTAAAAATTTTTTTTACTTTGATATCTCTATGACAGTTCGATTTCAAAAATTTTTATGTAACATACCAACGTAACGTACCAACAGGCGTATAATGTTTTTTAAAATTTATCAACATATATTTCTTGGGTTTTTTAATGCAAATCATCGAAAGTAACCTTTTTTACATAATTCATAAAAATTTTGTAAAACTACATTCAGTAGGAGAGCAGAGTTTTCACAATATCTGCCGCTCTCTCAAAACAGCTAGAAAAATTTGTAACGTACCAACGCCCTTAAATCAGCATTACCAGGATGCCCCATGGACTTTTTTCAAAATTAAATATTGTATTTTCTAGAACTCATGCCTATCTTTATTTACTGGAAAAGCTCGACATCGTGTTTAAAAAACTTAAGAAGTTATGTGCCCAAAATTAAAAAAAGTGTAACGTACCAACAAATGGAATTGCCCATAAAGGAGAAAAAGTAATGTGCAAAATCAGCATAAATCAACACTAAATAGTGATTTGAGAAATCACCATAATTCATTTCCCTACAATTGGCAGAACTACAAACAGATGATGGCTGTCAAACCAGATCCTCTCATTGGCGATATTGTCGTGTGAACACTTGGATTTCGATATGGATTTCACGAAATCCACGTGCCGAAATCCCGGGAATTCGATGCTCGTCATATAATAGCTTGTTGTCATGGCGTTGTGAAGCAAGTGTTTCGGTTATCTGAAGCGAGATACAGATTTACCCGTTCTCA
Source organism: Chlorops oryzae (assembly GCA_020466095.1). Lineage (NCBI taxonomy): Eukaryota > Metazoa > Arthropoda > Insecta > Diptera > Chloropidae > Chlorops > Chlorops oryzae. Next base: position 93,766,224 of record CM035808.1, on the reverse strand, counting down.
CGGTGCATTCTTGCTTCGTTCCAGTGATACCAACATATATATTTTTTCACATTCTGTTGCTAATAGTTGGCAGCACTGCTTTGTTTTGACTGTTGGTTTTTGTTTATTATCGTGAGCAAAACATTTGGTTGTTGCGAAATGGAGATAAAATATAAGTTAATTGTTAAGCATAATTTATTTTTAAGGAATGCATCTTTTTACCCGGGTTTGTTTATTTTTCCTTCTCTACTACTGAATCGCCTCATAAAAAGCTCTTTTAACACACATAATAGTGGTATTCAAGCAACAGTGCAATCGCAGTGTGCAATATTTGCACTTGTCAAATTGCGTACAAAAAAAGCAGTGCAAATATTGCACACTGCGATTTGCACTGTTGTTTGAATACCACTATTGAAGTGCAGATTTAATTGCAAAATGTGCACTAAACTGTGCACTTTAAAAATAAACGAAATAATTTAAATTTTTAAATATATACAATCAATATTTCACAAAACGATAAAAGTAAATAAAAATTTACTGTAATTAAACTTTTCAACTCTGATAACGTTTAGAAAAACGAGCTTTTTCTGAGCCCGTGTCTAAAGAGGATTTAATGGCTCCATGAAAAATGGCCCCAATGCAAAATGGCCCCAAACTCAAAATGAAAAATGACCCCAAAACTTAATATTGAAAACAACAACACGAATTTTGGGGCGATTTTTCATTTTTTTTGGGGTCTTTTTTTCCTTTTTGTTTGGGGTCATTTTGCATTTTTCAAAAATTACCTTGAGTTTGGGGCCACTTTTCCTTTTTTGATTTGGGGTCGTTTTTCATAATGCAAAATTACCCCAATTTTGGGGCCATTTTTCCTTTTTTGATTTGGGGTCTTTTTTCATAATGCAAAATTACCCCAATTTTGGGGCCATTTTTCCTTTTTTGATTTGGGGTCTTTTTTCATAATGCAAAATTACCCCAAAACTTTATATATTTCCGGGCCCGTTTTCCTTCGTACAAAATTGGGGCTCCAAAAAAAAAATGGTCCTAATTCAAAACTATCGCCAACTGAAAATGAAAAAAGGCCCCAAAATATTTTTCTGAATGGGGTTATTTTTCATAATGCAAAATTACCCCAAGTTTGGGGCCATTTTTCCTTTTTTGATTTGAGGTCTTTTTTCATAATGCAAATTTACCCCAAGTTTGGGGCCATTTTTCCTTTTTTGATTTGGGGGTTTTTTTTTTTCATAATGCAAAATTACCCCAATTTTTGGACCATTTTTCCTTTTTTTCATTACTAGCCCCAAATCTTCGATAGAGGTTATCGAATAATTTCAATTAGAGCGAGTGTGAACAAATTTCGGTTTGACGAAAGATGAGCAAAATTCCAGACCATTTTATACCGCATGTATAATTGAAGATGGGTTTTCGTATTGTATATTTTCCTCTTTAAAATCCATCGATTTAATAAAGGAAAATATACAAGACCGAAAATACCTAATGGACGCGACATTTAAAATAGTTCCTCGCGGATGTTATAAGCAAGTCCTTATTATATATTATATATAGAATATTTGGATGAGGTAAATAAATTTATAATAAGCAGAGTGTGAAGTTCTTGCGCCGCAGGCGAAAATTTTTTTTGAAGAAATCGGGTGATAGCAGGCAAAATTTTTTTTTAAATCGCGCGCGCGATTTAAAAAAAATTTTGCCTGCTATCACCCGATTTCTTCAAAAAAAAACTTTCGTTTCCATAACAAAAAATGTCGTTTACTAGTTTTTAACAGCAGTCATAAATTTTTCTTATATTTCTGTAATTTTTTTATACCAAGATTTTTCCAAGTTTGGGGTAATTTTTCCTTTTTTTGATTTGGGGTCTTTTTTCATAATGCAAAATTACCCCAAGTTTGGGGCCTTTTTTCCTTTCTTGAATTGGGGTGATTTTTCATAATGCAAAATGACCCCAATTTTGGGGCCATTTTTCAATTAAAAAATTTCAAGTTGTAGTTTGGGGCCATTTTTCATTTGTATTCAAAACGAATCCTGATTCTTGGGGCGGTTTTTCATTTCATGTTGGGGCTATAATTCATAATGCAAAATGACCTCAAAAGTCGGGCCTCTTTTTTTTGGTTATGAATCCATTTCGCATTCCAGCCCTGTTTTATATTCTTTACTTATCATTTGATTTTGGGGCCAAATTTCATTTTTTAAAGTGGGGCCATTTTGCATAATGAAAAATTACCCCAAAATTGGGGCCATTTTTCATTTCTAGTTTTTCAAATTTCATAGGACCATTTTTATATTCTAGTTTGGGGTCATTTTTCATTTAGATTAAAAACACCTCTTTTTGATTTTAGGGCCTTTTTTCATTTTATTTTGGGGCCAAATTTCATTTTTGATTTGGGGTCATTTTTCAAAATGCAAAATTGCCCCAAAATTTGGGGCCTTTTTTCATTTTCAGTTTGGGGCCATTTTTCATTGGGGCCATTTTTCATTCCCCCCGGATTTAATATGCTCCGAAAACGCTCCATTGTATGTGTTTATTCATAAAACGGTCTTACATTATAGCCTTTTCAGACTAGCAGCTAAATCTAGATTAAGATCCAACTTCTTCATCTATCCGTGTATTTAAATGCATTTAGGGTCTGCTAAATGCAGAGATTAGGGCGACAAAAGTACGAAATAAAATTGAATTCTAGGCAACCCAGCCTGCCCAAAATAGTGAAAAATCGAAAAATTTATCAATAAAATTGATGTTCCTCCTCTTTAAATATGACTAGACCTCTATTTTGAGCAGCTCTCTTCTATCCATTTTTTCCCTTGTTTTAAAAGACATTCAAAACTAAACCAAAAAAAGCCACAGAATTGGCTGGAATTGTTGTACTTACTATTGATTTTTGAATTATGAATTATGCCTTTATATAATGGGTAAAATATATTTTAGTTGATGTTGCAATACAAGCCTATTAGGCTCTTTTCAGACGTATAATTCAGAGCGCTCCGAAATTTGCTTGCTGAGTAATTTCAAATCAAAACACACACAGCTGTCTTCAACGTTCAATGTTGTAAAAAAAAATGGGAGTAAAATCTAAGGGTTGCAATATAAAACGGCTAAGCTAATGGCTTTATTTCTGCATTTAAAGAAGCACAATTCAGGTAAAAGTCAACGATAAATGCTAATTTCAGTTAAATTCAGTTAAATGCAATAGTCTTAAATGGGCTTTATATATTAAAACACAAAACAAAATACGTTGGTTGACATGTGATGATCCCTATGTACACACGCTCATGTATTTGCTTGTCTTTCTTTTATTTTGTTTTGGTTTGGGTAAGCATTCATCGTTAATTTTGCAAAATTTTGTGCATTTTTCAACGTTTTTTGCGAAGAGCAGCGCGAAACCATTCATGATATGGTTGTGTTACTGAAATAGCCCAGCACGAAATGTTACGGTGCAACAGTCAATGATTTCACCATGACATTAGAGCCGCGACAATTCCTGCCTTTATAACAACTTTCTAATGAAAATTACCCACACGCATTGGCCGTCATAACAGAACATGTCACGAGCTGGTCATTGAAATTCGAGTAGAGACTTACATTGCATTGCGGCATTGCGATGAATAACCTCTCTCTCGATTTTCTATCAATATGCTAGTTAAGACTGAATTTAAGATAATAAAACGCAAAAATAAAAAATTAGTATATGGCGTTAGAAAACTCGAATATTTCGTTAACTCGAACAGTGCTGGTTTTATTCAGTTCGAGTTTTCAAGAGTTCACTGTATAAGTAAAAGAAAATTGTACATGTCTAAAGTTTTTTCTCTGATGTGCAACGCTTAGGCGAAAGAATTTTTTTTACTACTTCAAATTTCTTTCCTTACCCGATAACTCCTCTGACTTACATTTAAGACCAGCCCCCTCTCACACGATTTTTTGTTCACAAGGACCTCCTCTACCAACCCAAATGCACGTTACTACGGAATATCCTGTAATAAAGACGCAAAGCGAGCGCACGTACATAAGTCAGTTACACTATATACCAAGGTAGAGAGTATGATTGCTCTTGTGGGTGGAAAGGTGTTCACAATATACGTGTGTTGGCTTTTTTCCTTGACAATAAAAGCTGCTCTCAGTAAGCCTTCGTACCCTATTCTTGAGCACAATGCAAACTCCCAATTACCATTCAAAATCAATCTGATATTAATAATCAAACAACCCATATAGTATGCTTATGTGTGTGGCATATATATTTTTATGTTATTCTACAACACTTTCATGCAATGAATTATTATTAGCTACATTACAATTTTGTACACATTTAGAACTTGCAGTTATATTTTGAAGGAATATTATAACTTTTGTAAAAATTTTTTTTTTAATAATTTTTATTAAAGGTTCAGATTTCTTTTCACATGTAATACGTATTGCATAAATAAAACAAAATGCGCGTTTTAAATTGCAATGAACCACCATTTATTAACACACCAACTCTCTTGGAAATTTACACTCAACTGAATGAAAAAGAGCGATTTAGCTTTGGTGTTGGCTGCCGCAACCTGAAAACTTTTCGTACTTATACATAAGTAAAAAAAATTTACCAGCTGTGTACGAAGTTGTGTTGCAGATGATGTTACTAAAGGTGCTCTCACACAATAAGTATCGAGAAATATGGCCTGTCAAATATGCCACAAGCGAAGCTGGCATGTCGTGTGAATGCAAGAAAATTTATACATATTACCAAGCCATATGGCTGTGCATCTTCCTTAATTCGATTTTCAAATTAATTTTGATAATCGTTTGTGTGCACAGGCGAAAACAGCTGTTTTCTTTTGACAAAAAAATTGCGCGAAATGGAGTCGACAAAGGTAATTATAGTTGGCTTTTTAATTAATTGATCATTTTAAAGCAAAGGAATTAATCGACATGACATATAACATACGTGCCGTGTGAGTGCAAAAAAGGATATGCATATTCCAATCCAACTTTGACAGAAATACAAAAGGAAATTTGACAGGTCATATTGCTCGATACACTCTTTTTCAAAAGTATAACACCACTTGGAAAATGACCTTTTTCCCCTTTTTTCGTTTCCTTTTGAACGAGTTTCGTAAAACACATTGCTAAGCAAAGAAAAATTTAAAGTTCATGCATAATTTCGTTTTTTTTTTGTAAAGAAATGCAAAATGTTGCTTTTTCTTAAGTATAACACCATTTCTGATTGTCATTGATAACATTCTTTATTGATAATGTAATGCATGTTCACCATTTTTCTTCTCTCATATAGTTTTATTTTTAATTTCGTGACTGAGACTCGACCATTTTTGCAAAATACAATCTTTAAGCTTTTGGACACAACTAAACTGTCGGTTGTGTTTATAAAATTCACGAACCATGATTATCCAGACATTTTCTATTATATTTAAGTCTATTATATACAAGCAGGCCTTCTCATTACATTGATTAAACGCTCCCGAAGCCACTCGCGCGTTTGACGACTAACGTGGATGCTTGCATTTTCATGCTGACAGATAAATCCATATAGTAACATAGGGGACACTAACAACAACAACCGAATTCCGTGGTGAACTAGTGATGCAATAATTTTTGGAGTATTCACTCAATTTTGTAACTAAACATATTTGCGTTAAAATTTTTTAATGTTTCCGTTTTAATGTAAAACTTTTTTGGTTTTTATGATAGTTTATGCAATTCTGTACCCTTTTCATTCAGAAGAGATCCAAAAATATATTGTTTATGCATTCTGTTTATCATGATGTGTCATAAGTACTTGAGCCATTAGTTGTGTATCGAGCAATTTTAGTTATGATATCACTGAATATTTCATATCAGCTGTTCTGTAGTGGAATTCAATCTTTTTTATAATCGGTCATATTCGACGCATGAGTATATAATATATGAGCAAAATTTTATCTAATTATTTTTAATTGTATAAAAATAACATATTTTTCTGTAAAATATAATGAGTTCTTATGAATAACCTTTGATTAACACTTATATATATCTGATTTTTAACAAAAATTTTAGTTCATGTTACAAGATTAGAAAATATTTGTTAGACCGGTGCCGGAATTTTCAGGGGGCGTGCTACGTTTTTGATTTTTCCAAAGAATGCATGCACTACTTCAATTCAACACACACGTTTTTTGCCAAGTGCCATCTATAGTACGATATGCTACCAACTGACAAAGAGTATAGAACAACAAGACATGTCACGAAAATCCATTTTACGCAACCTTTCACTGAAAAAATTTTGCATCGTTGTTTCTACGATAGGAAGACGTAGCCGTCGTGACCAAAAAAAAAAAGCGATGCGACGAATTTGCATTATGAAAGTCGCCATCGACGGCTTTTCGTCGCCGTCGACTCGAAGTACCGATTACCGTAGTCGAAGCGAGAGTCCATACTTGTCGCTTTTTGTCGCTAACTATTTTGATGACGACTAGCCAGCGACACGAATATGAAAGTGACAAATAAAAATCATTTTGAACTGCTAGTCAGCGGACTTGGAAAAAAATCCAAGTTTAGCAAAAGGATTTCAGAAGGGAAATGTTCAACTTCCGCACAAAGAACAATGGGAAGCTATTGCAACAAAATTGAATGCGTTGGGCCCTCCTATAAGGGATATCAGTGGTTGGCAAAAATTAAGTAATAAACTTGCACTCAATTTTCATACGTTAGATCGGTTTACCATCAAACCAATTATAGGTGTGGAAGGATCCCAAGTTCAAAGTAAGGAAGAAAATGGTGTATAATAAAAACGAGGCGAATGCCACAGGTGGAGGTGTTTTTAAGCAAATTCCTCTATCCTCTCTCGAAGAGTCTGTGGCAAACTTCGTCCAGTTTGACAAACTAATCAGTCCACAAGGCCTTTCATTTGGAGTAGCAAATTTAGAGCGCGTTGACGAAAATGCAGAAAGTGCAGAAAATGTGATACCTGAGCTGACGGAACCGTGTGCGCCAACCACTTCTGAAATGCCATGCTCGACAAAAAAAAAGTAGTCAGAAAAAACTAAACAGAGAAGATGTTCTACATTACATTAAAAACCAGGGTGAAGACTAAATTTCGTTAACTCGAACAGTGCTGGTTTTATTCAGTTCGAGTTTTCAAGAGTTCACTGTATAAGTAAAAGAAAATTGTACATGTCTAAAGTTTTTTTCTCTGATGTGCAACGCTTAGGCGAAAGAATTTTTTTTTTACTACTTCAAATTTCTTTCCTTACCCGATAACTCCTCTGACTTACATTTAAGACCAGCCTCCCTCTCACACGATTTTTTGTTCACAAGGACCTCCTCTACCAACCCAAATGCACGTTACTACGGAATATCCTGTAATAAAGACGCAAAGCGAGCGCACGTACATAAGTCAGTTACACTATATACCAAGGTAGAGAGTATGATTGCTCTTGTGGGTGGAAAGGTGTTCACAATATACGTGTGTTGGCTTTTTTCCTTGACAATAAAAGCTGCTCTCAGTAAGCCTTCGTACCCTATTCTTGAGCACAATGCAAACTCCCAATTACCATTCAAAATCAATCTGATATTAATAATCAAACAACCCATATAGTATGCTTATGTGTGTGGCATATATATTTTTATGTTATTCTACAACACTTTCATGCAATGAATTATTATTAGCTACATTACAATTTTGTACACATTTAGAACTTGCAGTTATATTTTGAAGGAATATTATAACTTTTGTAAAAAATTTTTTTTTTAATAATTTTTATTAAAGGTTCAGATTTCTTTTCACATGTAATACGTATTGCATAAATAAAACAAAATGCGCGTTTTAAATTGCAATGAACCACCATTTATTAACACACCAACTCTCTTGGAAATTTACACTCAACTGAATGAAAAAGAGCGATTTAGCTTTGGTGTTGGCTGCCGCAACCTGAAAACTTTTCGTACTTATACATAAGTAAAAAAATTTACCAGCTGTGTACGAAGTTGTGTTGCAGATGATGTTACTAAAGGTGCTCTCACACAATAAGTATCGAGAAATATGGCCTGTCAAATATGCCACAAGCGAAGCTGGCATGTCGTGTGAATGCAAGAAAATTTATACATATTACCAAGCCATATGGCTGTGCATCTTCCTTAATTCGATTTTCAAATTAATTTGATAATCGTTTGTGTGCACAGGCGAAAACAGCTGTTTTCTTTTGACAAAAAAATTGCGCGAAATGGAGTCGACAAAGGTAATTATAGTTGGCTTTTTAATTAATTGATCATTTTAAAGCAAAGGAATTAATCGACATGACATATAACATACGTGCCGTGTGAGTGCAAAAAAGGATATGCATATTCCAATCCAACTTTGACAGAAATACAAAAGGAAATTTGACAGGTCATATTGCTCGATACACTCTTTTTCAAAAGTATAACACCACTTGGAAAATGACCTTTTTCCCCTTTTTTCGTTTCCTTTTGAACGAGTTTCGTAAAACACATTGCTAAGCAAAGAAAAATTTAAAGTTCATGCATAATTTCGTTTTTTTTTTGTAAAGAAATGCAAAATGTTGCTTTTTCTTAAGTATAACACCATTTCTGATTGTCATTGATAACATTCTTTATTGATAATGTAATGCATGTTCACCATTTTTCTTCTCTCATATAGTTTTATTTTTAATTTCGTGACTGAGACTCGACCATTTTTGCAAAATACAATCTTTAAGCTTTTGGACACAACTAAACTGTCGGTTGTGTTTATAAAATTCACGAACCATGATTATCCAGACATTTTCTATTATATTTAAGTCTATTATATACAAGCAGGCCTTCTCATTACATTGATTAAACGCTCCCGAAGCCACTCGCGCGTTTGACGACTAACGTGGATGCTTGCATTTTCATGCTGACAGATAAATCCATATAGTAACATAGGGGACACTAACAACAACAACCGAATTCCGTGGTGAACTAGTGATGCAATAATTTTTGGAGTATTCACTCAATTTTGTAACTAAACATATTTGCGTTAAAATTTTTTAATGTTTCCGTTTTAATGTAAAACTTTTTTGGTTTTTATGATAGTTTATGCAATTCTGTACCCTTTTCATTCAGAAGAGATCCAAAAATATATTGTTTATGCATTCTGTTTATCATGATGTGTCATAAGTACTTGAGCCATTAGTTGTGTATCGAGCAATTTTAGTTATGATATCACTGAATATTTCATATCAGCTGTTCTGTAGTGGAATTCAATCTTTTTTATAATCGGTCATATTCGACGCATGAGTATATAATATATGAGCAAAATTTTATCTAATTATTTTTAATTGTATAAAAATAACATATTTTTCTGTAAAATATAATGAGTTCTTATGAATAACCTTTGATTAACACTTATATATATCTGATTTTTAACAAAAATTTTAGTTCATGTTACAAGATTAGAAAATATTTGTTAGACCGGTGCCGGAATTTTCAGGGGGCGTGCTACGTTTTTGATTTTTCCAAAGAATGCATGCACTACTTCAATTCAACACACACGTTTTTTGCCAAGTGCCATCTATAGTACGATATGCTACCAACTGACAAAGAGTATAGAACAACAAGACATGTCACGAAAATCCATTTTACGCAACCTTTCACTGAAAAAATTTTGCATCGTTGTTTCTACGATAGGAAGACGTAGCCGTCGTGACCAAAAAAAAAAAGCGATGCGACGAATTTGCATTATGAAAGTCGCCATCGACGGCTTTTCGTCGCCGTCGACTCGAAGTACCGATTACCGTAGTCGAAGCGAGAGTCCATACTTGTCGCTTTTTGTCGCTAACTATTTTGATGACGACTAGCCAGCGACACGAATATGAAAGTGACAAATAAAAATCATTTTGAACTGCTAGTCAGCGGACTTGGAAAAAAATCCAAGTTTAGCAAAAGGATTTCAGAAGGGAAATGTTCAACTTCCGCACAAAGAACAATGGGAAGCTATTGCAACAAAATTGAATGCGTTGGGCCCTCCTATAAGGGATATCAGTGGTTGGCAAAAATTAAGTAATAAACTTGCACTCAATTTTCATACGTTAGATCGGTTTACCATCAAACCAATTATAGGTGTGGAAGGATCCCAAGTTCAAAGTAAGGAAGAAAATGGTGTATAATAAAAACGAGGCGAATGCCACAGGTGGAGGTGTTTTTAAGCAAATTCCTCTATCCTCTCTCGAAGAGTCTGTGGCAAACTTCGTCCAGTTTGACAAACTAATCAGTCCACAAGGCCTTTCATTTGGAGTAGCAAATTTAGAGCGCGTTGACGAAAATGCAGAAAGTGCAGAAAATGTGATACCTGAGCTGACGGAACCGTGTGCGCCAACCACTTCTGAAATGCCATGCTCGACAAAAAAAAAGTAGTCAGAAAAAACTAAACAGAGAAGATGTTCTACATTACATTAAAAACCAGGGTGAAGTACAGAAGAAGAATAATTAGGAAACGCTTAAGTGTTTGAGTCGTTTGTCGGAAGTGCGCGTAAATGTTTTGAAAAGGCAGGCCGAAAAACAAGAGGAAATTATGAACCTTGACAGGGAAATAAAAAAGAAGAAGTTGGAAGTATTGCAAAAGCAACTTGACGCTATTATGGAGTAATTGGAACCATATTCTCACAAGACGCTAAATTGTTAAAGTCAGAAAGACTGATTTTTATTTTTTATTATGTCAGGAAGACTTCTTTATAATTTATTTTTTTAATATACGTTACGAAGACTGTAAAATATTTTTAAGTTGTTTTTTATAATACTACGCGAAGACTTTTAAACTTAAGTTTTTTTTATGCTGAACGTCAGGGAGACTGTTTTAACTAATGGTGATAAATAAAAAACTGTGAATAAAATTTTTTTACAAGTATATTTAACTGTTGCAAACATTGAAATACAAAAAGTCACATCAAACTGTTTCGTATTGTGTTCCGAATTTGTGTTCCTTCCGTAGTCTCGTCTTCTCTTATTTCATCCGAACCAGCTACAATGTCTTGCGCGATAATATCGTCTAAGTTTTCAATATGCGCTGCGTTGTAATAAATACAAACATTGTGAAGAGCGGCACATACGTTTGCGATTTTCGTTGCTTTGTCTAGTGTGTAGTGCAACTCACGGGCACCCAAAAGGCATCGGAATCTTGATTTTAACAAACCTATGGTGCGCTCTACAATATTTCGGGCTTTAGCATGGGTTGCATTTTAATTACTCTCCGGGCTTCCAGGCTCAACCGATCGATATGGTGTCATTAAATATGGCAGTAATGGATACCCTGCATCACCTACATGAAAATTGCTATTTTAATAAATGTTTCAATTGTTTTAAGTGCAATCTTACCCAGAAGCCAAGTATTATGTTCGCCATTATCTAACTGCTCTTGAAGCACTCTTTTTATTTGACTCACGTTCCACACAAGGGAGTCATGAGCAGACCCAGCATACCGAGCATCAAAATATCGTATCTGCATTTTATTGTCGCAAACCTAACAAATGTAAATGTTTGGGATATGGTTTTTACAAAACCATTTCATTTACTTACAACCATAGCATTCAAGCTATAAAATCCTTTTCTATTGTAGTAGAGATTTGCGTCTCTTCCTTCGGGAGAAATGATTATGATTTGCGTGCCATCAACGCATCCTATCACACCCGGGAACCCAGTCGCGTTAAAAAAAATGCTCCTTTGCCTGCAATTTTTCCTCCTCGGTCATGTTGGGTCTTATCCAGGTTGGGCAGAGAGTCGACTCAATAGCATTGAGGACTTCGGTCAAAATAACGCTAACGGTTGGCTGTGCTACCTTGAGGTTATAGTCATTTCCAACGCTGGTTTGGTACGACCCCTGCGCTAGAAACCGCAGTGCAGTTGCTAACTTCATTTCTGGAGTGAGAGCACATGATCGACGGCAAACTTTCAGTTTCGGTCGGATTTGCTTTACCACGTACTTAAACGAATCTTTATTCAGTCTAAAATAGTTCACAAACCAAAAAACATACGATTTATCTTAAGATGTATTTATTTCACTCTAATATTTTTATTTACTTTGACCCAGGTAAACTAAAAATATCGACGTTTCGCCAAAAAACTATCCTCTGGACAGTAACACCATTGTCCTCTTCATCTTCACTCTAAATTAGCAATAACAAAGCTTCGTTTATCATAATTAATTGAATTATTCCTCTCGTTAACAATCACTTTTCAAAACATATGTTTTTTTCTTTGAATGCCGGTAAGAGCGTTGCCATACTTCCTTGCAAGTAGTCATCGTCGTTACAAACCACTTACATAGCACCGATTTAAGAGCGAAGCGACGGCGACGACGACTTCCACTCAGAGTCGCCGGCGACGTATGCGACGACTACCGTAATAGGCACGATTAAGTTTTACTGTAAATATAATAGTTTCTACTGTGGAAGAATTATGTCCATCATAGATTTTACGATTTAAATATCGTAGAATCTACGATGGAAATATCATAGAATCTACGTAAAATACAATAAGTTATACTGTCAATCTAATAGTTTCTACTGTTTCCCACTTATATTGATATAATAAAACCAGCAAGCTCAAATCATATCACGCGAAAAAATGGAGAATAAAACAGGCAAGTAAATTTCAAGGCATTATTACGGGGAAAACAGAAAGTAAGTTGCCAACCAAATAAATAGAGTTGCTTTCATTGCGCCTTCCAAAACGTCACGCACAAGCTCTTTCAAGAAAATCCTATAGCATCTTTTTTTTACATTTTTTAAGCATACAAAGTTTGGTAAAATCTTTGACTTATCAGATTTTTAAATGATGTAAATGTTAAATTATCTACTTTTCAAAAAAAAAAAAAAAAAAAAAAAAATACGCTCGCTGGAGCAGGGATCGAACCCGCCGACAAGAATTCATATCAAAATTAAGAAGCTATCGAAATGTACTTCAAGATTTGAAAGCGCAGTTCCTATGATTTGATATCGTAGTTCCTATGAAATAACATCATAGGTCCTAAGATGGAATTTCGTTAAATCTACACTATATATCGTTGAAATCAATGACATTGCTCATCGTAGAAACTACTGCAAAGCTGACATAGAATCTATGATATCTTGCAATTGGACCTATATCAATTGCGGATATAATAGATACTACGTCGGATATCATAGATTCTACGACGGCATTTTTTGAGTGTTGGTTCTTTTTGGCTTTGTCAATGACTGGACCTGTAAATCGGTATGCATGCATATATATGTAGGAGGTTTTGTGTATGTCTAGCGTTTTCAAAGCAGCAAAGTCAAGAAAATTTATATTTTCTGATTCTCTTGTTCGGTTTCGTATATGCGTGATGAGTTTAGCAAACGAGCCGAAGTGCTTTATACGTCGTGCTTCTCTTCCAGTAGCGCACAGTTCTTACATTTTCTTATATGGGTAAAACGACAAATTTGTTAAGGTCTATCCGAACTCTATGCGCCTTAAGCATAAAACGATATATCGGTCATGAGATTTGTTCTTTAAAGATAAAATTTTATGTTTTAATAAAACAATATCTATAGTTTAATTTTTCGAATATATAAATAAAATTGAATGTATATTTTGTCTAAAAACCGTTTAGCGTCAAATATTTAATTACGTTCAATTTGGTTTTAATCGTCATGAAAATATACAATATATCTTAAAACCACTTCTTTAAAGTGGTTGAAAGCAAGTATTACAGTATGAAAAACGAGCTAATAGGCAATTCACCAAAGGCAACAACAACCACACGGCATACCAGGCAATCCACCACGATGCCTCTTTGGGCATTGTTGTCGTCTCTAAAAATCGGGAAAGTACAAGCAGTTAGTTTTTTTAAGGGATTTTTTTTCATTTATAACCGGAGAAAATCAGATATTATATAGTTTTTTAAAGAATGATTATACCATTTTAAACTGTAGAATTTCTTTTAACATTTAATTTTTCTTTTTTGTATTAGAAAAATTCACGTACTTACTACAAAAAACTGATTTCCGAGGTTTTTATCTTGTTTAATTTAGACGTGAGTGTGGCATCCATGGAGAACAGATGGTGCCAAATGGAACGAGTCAATAGTGCAAATCGATGGTGAAAATAGTAACCGACTACAATTTGAACGTTTAGCTTTTAGAAATGAGACTTTCTGTCTGTCTGATTTTCAAAGGTATCCCTTCGTTCTAGGGTTTATTATAAATTTCATAAATGCTGCAACCAACATTTTTTATATACTTAGTGGAATTATTTAGTTGGACTTAGTTAAGGGCATAAAATGTAGATTCCAAATATAGAAAATTGGCCGCGCCAAAAGGCGTTATTCGAAAATTGAATTTTACACTCAAAATTCAGATAGCGCTTGAAACAAACACGGCATAAATACTTATTTTTTAATCGTTGACATCCTCTACAAAAATTGACTAAAGTGGACGAATTTTAAGGGTACCTCCAGCACTAAGGTCAGCCTCAAAGACCGTCTGAACTGCTGTTAAGTCATAATCTTTCGAGATATTTGCATGAAATAAGGAATTTGAGCTTATATTTAGCCTCCGATTAAAAATTTAATAGCTGTTTATCTGAGTGAGGTATTCTATGGCCAGGTTCTCTTTACTATAACCAGTGTTGTAATGTACCTAGGTACAAGTACCTAGGTACCGTACCTAGGTACATACTTTCAGTACCTTGTACCTGTACCTAGTTACTTTTTTTAAAATTGTACCTAGTACCTGTACCTTTGTACCTTTTTCATCGAAAAAGGTACTTAAAAAAGGTACTTTTCTAAGTCGCGATTTCCACGAATAATATTTATTAGCAAAATTTTTTTGATATTTTGTTTAGAAATTTGTTTAAAAAATTTCAGAATCGGTGTTTTTCGCTCACAATACGATTTGATGTTTATTTTTGCTTTGAGACGTCGGAAAAAAACTTCCGTGGAAGAATTTGCCTAAATAAATATTTTTACGTGGAAACGCGTTCGCAAAGAGTAAACGAATGATTTCTTAAGCTTTTAATATGTAGAGTTTTTGATTTTTCCGAACAAACTGAAGAGAACCCTAAAAGCCTAGTTTCAAGTTCACATGTGTAAAAAAATCGAAATCTTTAAACGGATTTTCGCCATTATTATTCAATGCTTAATACATTTTGCAACACAAACGATTGTCGTAGCGTAAGGAACGCACTCAATAACAAATTCTCAGCTCCTACTTGGCCAATATTGACCGTCAATTCTCACTTTATAAGAGAGAGGAAGTGCGGGGAGGTTAGAGAAAAATTGAGCGCTCATTCAACAACATCGCGGTTAAACACTTAATGGAAAAAGGGAATTTTAAATTATATTAATTTAAATAATGGCTCTTAACTAATGATTAATATATACTTTTATGAATAATATTGCCTTCTTCGGCTCCTGTGGAAAGGCTTTTCAGCACAGCGGGTCAAATTTGTACGCCAAGGCAAAACAGGCTTAGCGACGATTTATTCGAAACATTGTTGATGTTACGAGAAACCGCCAAATAGTTCGATGCACTCAAAAATGATTTTAAAACATGTCAAATAAAAAAAAATTGTTGTTCATACTTTTTATTCATATATTCTATATATTAAATAAAAGAATAAAAAAAATGTTCAATTAAAACTTTAAATCAAAGATTAAACAAAAAAAAAAAAACAGAAACTGCATTTAAACTCTTCTGAATTGCCTTATATGGCTTATCCAAGCGTACAACGAAATGAAAACGGTAAATACTAAAAATGTTTCTAACAAAAAAGGCGTTATTCGAAAATTTATTTTACAGCTCAAAATTCAGATAGCGCTTGAAACAAACACGGAGATCGAAATAGCTTATTTTTTAATCGTTCAGAAAATCCTCTACAACAAATTTGACTATGAAATGGAGCGCAATTTTAATTTTGTACCTCCTAGCACTAATGCGTCAGCCTCAGATTACCGTCTTGAACTGGCTGATATCGAATTCGGCACTAATCTCTGCGAGTTTATTTGCATGAAATAAGTGAATTTGAAAAGTACCTTATATTTAGTCCTGTACCTTGTACCTAGTTATTTTAATTTTGTGTACCTTACCTGGAACTAGTTCCTGTTTATCTGGAAGTGAACTGTACCTGTACCTAGGTACAAAAAAAAAGGAACTGTTACAACACTGACTATAACACCATTCCTTTTTTAATTCTGAAACATGAAATTTAAAAATATATAAATTCCTTTTATGTCGAATTATCTTGCTTTTTATTTGGTTTTATTATGTTTTAAGAACTCTTTTGAGTACTCGTTTCAGTATCGATAAAAGCTTTGCGCTTAGAGTATTTGTGCATCGCTGACGAAGTCGTTCAATTTAAATGCAATATTGAATACTGCTTTGCGGGGGTCGCAGAGAATCAAATGTACTCTAAAATGAAGGAGCATCTCTACTTTGTTGTTTGCAACTTCAACTTTACTTAAAAAGGGTCAAAATATAAAGTTACGGCATGTTTAAAAATCGCAAATTCTTCGACTTATTTTTGACAGTCAGCTGATTTTTACTCAACTTCACCACACCATTTGGAGCCATATAGCATTTTGACAGGCTTTCCCATACTGTAATACTTGGTTGAAAGGGTTTGAAATGAACTCGCGTCGTTGTAATATCATGCACACACTCTATGCGTCGGTTTGTTTTGAAAAATAAGCGTGCGTAGCTTAATTTGTAAGTTGGTGGCAAGTGCCACCTCACCTGTTATTTTGATTTTATAAAAAATAATTTATGCGTAAAAGTCAATTTTTTAACTTACAGGATACTTAGACTTGTTTTCTAAACACGACTGCGTCCATTGGGCTATTCGATGCAGATTAACGCTTATATTGTCGGACTCAGTAGTCGATTAATAAAGATATAAATTCAGAAAAAATATTAATTTTAAAAAGTTTCGATAAAGATTGAATGGTCTTTGGGAAATGCGAAATTTTGAATTGCGCCGATTTAGTGTTTAGCGCGCGACATGTTGAGGAACGTGTACGTGCGTTGATAGCGTAGTGGACGAGAGGCATAAGACTCAAAAAGTATTCAAAATATGTTGCGTGCAATTATCGCTTATAATAGTGGTATTCTAGCAGAAGTGGAAATTGAAAAGTGCAAATTTTGCTGGAAAGCACTAATTTATTATAGCAATACAATTCCTTACAACGTCGCATAAATTTTTCGAGGGTCAAAAATTGGTCACCTTTTGAATACCTCTTGAAAAATTTACTGGAATTGCTGTACGCTATTAGCACAATGAAATATTTCGGCGATGAAACACACTTTTTGTGGGCTAGGGACGCACGGGGCTGTGGTATGGAGGCGATTTTCTCCCTTTCCCCTGTGTCCCTCGCCAACAAAATTTTGTTTCATGGAAAGGTTTCAACGTGTAAATAGCGCACTGGGAATCCGATATAATTTTATCCGAAACGCCAACGCTGATTAGAATTCATGGTTACAGCAGAAACAAGAAAATAACGGCTTTAGCTGCTTCATTCCATACACAAGCTATATACCAGGTGTATGGCATAGTACTCAGTTCCTGAAATAATTTTAAAACACTGTTTTTTTATTTTGGCCTATCTACTCTGTCATACACTTCGTGCCCATACACCAAAACCCCCGGCTGGGTACGTGTGAAATGAGCGCCATCAAATGATGTATGGCGTGAACATCACTGATGTAAACGCTTAATGCCTCGTCTTGTGTACGAGGCTATCAACGCGTGCGTCAACACAGTGCTTGAAACAAAGTTTTTCACGAGCCTCGAAAAAACATGAACTTTTTCACAACAGAACATAAACAAAACCAAGATGGGAAAGGAAAGAGAAAATGCGAAAAATGACTATGCAACCAAAACCAGTTCTGGATCTCCTTTCTAGAGATGGGCGCATGCCGTGCTTTTTCCGTTTCGCGCACGAACACGACAAAAAACACGGCGTGCATGTGTTTAAAATCAGGATTCGTGCCGTGAGCCGTGCGTGAGTGAATTTTACTCCCAAACACGACTCACGACGCTAATTATACATTTCATATGCCAAATAATAAAAAAAACCAATTGCAGACTTAGCGACTTGATATCGACATATCGTCGTTCGTAAGTTATTGTCTTAGGCTTAATTTTTGAGATCTTTCGATCTGTGTCAAAAATTTACTCCTATCTTTTATAGTTTATGAAATATGAGACATCAATTTTGTGCTATAAACACTTTGGTGACAAGCTTCGTTTCCATTGTGTTCTATATGAAAAAAAATTTTGCATATAGAAGAAAAACGGACTAAAAATACTAAATAAAAAAACATTACTGTATTTTGTTCTATATGCAAGACTAACTAAATGTCGAATTAAATTTTAACCCTCTAGCATGTAAGACCGCCCTCAGGCGGGCATCAATAAAAGCTAAATGGCAGCAAATCCGTTGATATATTTGTATGTCAATATTATTATTAGCATCTGGCAAGTCTCTGAGCACATTTTGAGCGATCACTGAAATCTCTGTGACGTTTGGTTAAGTTTTTACAGTCATTTGAATGCGTTAACCAAGAAATTAGCACGTAAAAACTTTTCGTACAATTGTTTCTTTAATTTTCAAACAACCAAAACTTTTGTTTTTGTTTGCCGAATCATGTGAAATAATATTTTCTGAGTGATTTGAACCTTCTACTTTCGAATAATTTCTTATTTTATTATATTAAATATTTTTTTCGCAAGAATTTTAGAGGGGGCGGTTTTTCGATTTTTTCACCTGGCGGTCGACAGATAATTTTTTTTTGGATTTCAACATCAGATTCAGATTCCACGCACCCAAACTATTTTAGAAAAAATTTTTCGTCAAAAAATTTCTAGCCGTTCAATTTTGCATGCTAGAGGGTCTTTCCCGTTAATTTCTATACCTGTAACATTCTGCGTCGTTTTCTCTCGGGATAGAAAATATGTTCAGAAATGATCAATGTCGCAGAAGATTAGGTAAACCATGCCTGTCTGTATACACTTTTGTTGTCGAAGGAGTTAAGTTATGGTATTGAACTTTGGTGTGGAGACGCACGGAGACATTAGTTAGACCTAGTAGGCGTGGAAAGAAGGCGGATACTCTTAAAGGCAGTGGCGCACTATAGTAACTTTTTATAATTTTTTATAAATTTTTGTTGGCAAATCAAATTTATCTCCGTTGAATCGAAATCAAAATTTCACCATTTAATGAATTTGATTAATTTTTTATATATTTTTATATTATGGCAGAAACTTATCTTACTCAACTATTCTTACCTTAACCCTCAAACGGAATTTTTTATATAAGACCCGAAAACACTATTTATTTCGTTCTTAATACTGATTTTGAAGCAAATTTTTTAATTTTTTTCTAATTAGAATACACTTAATTTGTCTACATTGTACGCTAAAGTCGCATAAATGCGTTGATTTTTTTTCTAATTTAAATTCGTGGTTGTTTGTTGAGAACTTTCGAAAATCTCTCATTAAGACTTACCATTCGTAATATACTTTCTTTTTCTGTGAAAATAAGTGGTTATTTCTAAAAATAAACTGAAATGCTAAAGTGAAATACCAAGAAAATGAGTAAAAACACGCGAAACCAATTGAAAAGTAACTTGAAGGCATTAAGCTCTCCGTCACAACAACAACTAAGTCCAGCTGTGAAACCGGTTTTGAGTTCGTCAATTGTAGAAAACTCTCCCGCTCTATTGAATTCTTCAGCTCATACACCGAGAGAAAAAGGTAGTTATATTAACTGAAAAAGCAGGTTAAAATAACCGAGTTCACCGTTAATTCTTAGCTTATGTGTAGTAGCTAGTGATGTCAGAATTAACCGAAAATTTCGGTTAATCGGTTATTTTCGTTCGATTAACGATTAATTTTAACCGGTTTTTTGGCTATCAATTAATCGTTGATTAACCGATTAATTACTCAAATAATAGAAAATTCGAACATCACTGTTAAAATTCATTTGCTGAAATAGCGCCAAGAAGCGAAGCGTGGAAATTTTTCTTTTAAGGAAAAGCAATCTATGGTGAGATGTCGATTGTGCCACAAGTTGTTGAAGTGTGCCGAATGTCTGTTTTCAAAAGCGGGCGCAACTGCAACTAAAAAGCGCAATCGCCTCACAACCAAACGGCTGTCAAAGCTGTTATCTTTGAATTCAGTGCTTAAATTATCTTTATGATATGGGTTCTCTCTTAACCCTTTAACGGATAAGAGAGGAATTTGTGACCACAAGGTTTTAACGATTTGCTTTAAGGGAATATCCTAAAATATTAATCTTTTGTTGTCTATCATAAAAAAGTAAAATTTTCTTTAATTCTTTAGAAAAATACTTAAAATTTTTTCATATTTAGCAACAAGGTAGAGGTACGCGGTTCAAGGTATTTAGTAGACAAGGAAGGCTATAGCCGAGTGTTTTTTGTTTTTATAGGAAAATGTCCATTTGCAAGCTTCTTTTATTTTTAATCGAAAACACCGGTTAATCGGTTAATAGACTGCAATTAATTTCAATTATTAATTGCTCGATTCGATTAATTGTTTTTTCGATTAATCGGTTAATAGATAATTTTTGACATCACTAGTAGTAGCGGTCGATTCAACAGTACAAATACAGTCAATAAGGATATAACTACCTGATGGTTGATATAACTGTCTCGCGGTTAAATCAACTGTCACCAGCGACTGGGAAAAAATAATTTATTTTTTGCTTTGACTTATTTTTATCTTCTTTTATTAATTTTTTTTTTTTATTAAATTATTATATATTTTCTTTATTTATTTGTTTCTATTTAAATCTTTTTCTCTTTCATCTCTTTAAATTTTCTCGCCTCGGCCGAGCCTTGAACCGCTGACCTCCACTTCGCTGGGCGAACGTCTTAACCATTACGCTAAACGAACGAATTTAATTTGTTGGTCAAAATGCTCACTTGAGCTTATGGTTGCTCAAGTTTTGGGGAACGTGCTTAAGGAATTGTTTCACTCCCAAAATTTTTTGCTTGAAAATGAATCATTAAAAAAAATTAAATAAATTAAAATCTTAAAAATTTAGGAGAAAATTTTTGCTTTAAAAAACAACTACACTCTGAACAAAAAAAAAAAAAAACTGTAATTAAAAAAAAGAATCCAGAAAAATTCCCGTCGCCAGCAGGGATAGAACCCCGAATCTCACGACGGCCAACTCACAGCTTAAACAACTGAGCTATTGAAAACTCCGAAGACGGTTGATCAGAATGCGAACTTATACGTCTAAGTGAACGAAAGCGAACTTGAACATAAAAAGTGACTATTTTTCAACTGTTGATTTGACTTCCTTTTCCAGTGCATTTAACGGGGAATACAGTTTATTTGACCACTCTTACTTTAACTGTTCTAAGTGGTTGATTTAACTGTTCTTATTTCTCTCGGTGTACACCAAAAGAGACCCCTACAGTTATTCCTACTGTTTGGATGAGCGAAGTTGATGGCACTCTCAAATCCATACTTAATCTTCTTTAAGAGGCTGAAGAGCGGACTATGCAGCGTATTGGTGAGATGTCAGCTGAAATCACCAATTTACAAAACGATATGCAAAATCTCAGCACGAGGCTTGCTCAAGTTGAACAGCGACGAAGTAATGAGATGAGAGAATTCCGATTGTCGGAAGAGAACATGAATATTCGTACTAATCAGATGGTCTCGGAACTAACCTACTTGCGCTCAACGGTTGTTAATCTTGAAAATAAACTCGAGAGTACTGAAAATAGTTCAATTGCTACTGATTTTATTATCAATGGCGTCCCTCGGAAAGACAATGAAGATCTTCATGGCCTTATTACTGCGGTATGTAATATTGTACACTTCGGACCTCCTAAAATACGTGATGTTTTCCGGGTTTCCTCCAACAACGAGCAGAAAAATAAGTTATCGCCAATAGTTGTCAAGCTAATGTCACCATTTGACCGCAATCAATTGTTTAAAGCTATTTCTGGCTTCTGCAAAACCAACAACAGATCTCTCAATCTTTCTGATATTGGCTCTGATGAAAACAGCAATATTTATGTGCATGAATGTCTCACCGAAACAAACAGGGCAATAATGCATCATGCTTCGTTATTAAAGCGACGTAAACTCCTCTCCGCTGCGTTTTCCATTAGAGGACAGGTGTTCGTAAGGGGGATCTCAGAAACTGAGACGAAACGAGTAGCTACATTGAGAGATGTTGGCTATATAGCCGGTAACAACAACAAAAACAACAACAGCAACAACAATACAAATCTATAATCTTAAATGAATATTAAAACAAAAACTAGTTCGATTGTAAATATAAATTACAACACACTAACTACAGATCAGTTGATTGTAAGTTTCTTCGTTGCTTTCTTTCTCTTTTTCTTTTTCATATTACTACTTACATTACCGCCTGAATTCATAACAATAATTGAATACAGATTTTTTATTTTAAGATTTCCTGTTTTTAAACTGAATTATGAATATTTAGACTTTTATACTCTCAGTAACTATCTTATAGCTATTTATTGTCAGTTTGACTGCGCCAAATATTCCATAATTTATGAATAACAATTTTTCGCGTCTCAGTAACTGCAACGAACATTTGCGCACTCTTTTGAAATTATTTGTCAAAAATAATCGTGGTTTTGAAATATGCAGCTTTAATGCTCGAAGCCTAAATGTACTTAAACTCGATTACCTTAATTACACTTTCACTCAATTAGACGTTGACGTAGTTTGTGTAACCGAAACTTAGTTCAAATCTGAATTTGATGATGACTTATATAAGTTATGTGACTATGACTTGCTGCGTAACGATAGAACTAGTGGCACGGGAGAGGTGGCATTGCAATTTACATAAAAAAAAGAATACAAACGAAAAGTAGTGTATAAATCAGATAGCTCTGAGGAAATTGAAACGATGTTTGTTGAAGTTGGCGACAGTCACTGTAAGATCCTGGTAATCTGTGGTTACAATCCTCACAGATCTTGTTGGATGAATAGCTTATTCACTAAGATAACTGAATTTAGTCATGCTTATGAACACATACTCATTTGTGGTGACTTCAATGTAGACCTTTTGATTAAAGACTCGCTGTCTGTGAACCTTATAAATTTATTTAGCTCTCTAGCAATCAATGTAGTGAACACTTTTCCTACGCGTTATGCCCCTAATACTAATCCCAGTCTACTCGATTTGTTGTGAGTCTTCAACTTATCTACTGTCGAGAATTATGATCAAATTTCTTTATCGGGCCTTTCTGATCATGACATGCTTTGCATCTCGTATAATATTCCACTAAATAAAGACATACAAAACAATCACATTTCATTCCGAGATTTTAAGCATATCAACCTCGACCAGCTGTATCAGGAAGCCAATAATCTCCCATAGAACATCTGTTGGGGTTTTCCCGATGCAAATGATAAGCTTGACCACAACATGAATATGATAACTTATCTGTTCGATAAATATGTTCCTGAAAGACAAATTCAAATAAAAAACCGCAAAAAACCCTGGTTCACTGCAGAGGTCAAGCAAGCGATTGTTATTCGCAATCCTTAATACTCGACGTGAAGGCGCAACCCTAATAACAATAACTGGGAGAGCTACCGTGCTGCTCGTAACTATGCTAATATTGCTACAAGAAACTCCAAAAGAATTTTTTATGACTCGCAATTTAATGCACACTTGCCCCCTAAGACCCTATGGAAAAACCTGGATAATATCGGCATTTCTAATAAGAAAAGCAATGAATGTAATTTCGATGTTAACGGAATAAATAATTATTTTCTATCATCGAGCTTTTCTCCTAGCCTATCCTTATTTGAGATAGACCAGAAGCGTATATATCAACCCGAAAATGCGTTTTCGTTTTGCAATTTTACTGAAACTGATGTCCTCAGAGGTGTTCTTTCGGTGAAATCGAATGCTGTGGGTGATGACAAAATTAGCATGCGCTTTATAAAGCTCATTATGCCATATATCATCACGTCCCTAACGCACATTTGAAACTTTTCTGTAACGTCGTCAAACTTTCCAGATTCTTGGAAAGTTGCCATTGTTTTGCCAGTAGCCAAGGTCAGGGTGCCAAATGATCCCAAGGACTTTCGTCCAATTATGTTAGTTAATTACCAGCTCTGTCGAAAGTATTTGAAAAGTGTCTCTACTGGCAACTCATAGAGTTCTTAAACAGAAACTAACTAATTAATGAAGTTCAATCTGGCTTCAGACGTAAACACAGTTGCACAACCGCTACGCTAAAAGTATTAGAGGACATTCGACCTGCTTTTGATAGTGGTGAGCTGACATTCTTGGTCTTACTGGATTTCTCCAAAGCGTTTGACACTGTTGACCATCGGATTTTAATTAGCAAACTGAAACACTACTTTGGCTTTAGCGGCAGTGCCAATTTATTTAAGTCCTTCCTCTCTGATAGAAAACAGAAATTCGTAGTCCATTCGAATTCATCTGAATTAAGGAATGTTCCGTCAGGAGTTCCACAGGGATCTATCTTAGGTCCTCTGCTGTTCTGCATGTTTATTAATGATATTGTGCACGGTTGTGAAAATGTCTCTATTCATCTTTATGCAGATGATGCCAAAATTTATATGTCGAGGCGTGTTCGTCTATCTGAAGATTTAGTCTCCAGAATGAACGACGATCTGCTCATAATTTCAAGGTGGGCTCTCTCCGACAAACTCAGTCTCAATGCGGCTAAAACTAAGGCGGTTGCAATTTCTCACCAAGAAATTGATAAGGCTTATTATGTTCTTCGAAAACTGTGGCACACGTCCACGTTAATCCCCTGCGAGACTAAAATTAAATTGGTCCGCAGTCTGATTGTACCAATGATAACATATGTTTCTATAGTATATGGTGACATGGATTCGGCATATCTCCAGAAAGTACAGCTATTGTTAAACAATGCCGCTCGTTTTATCTTCTCGAGAAGAAAATATGACCACATCTCTACTTTCTCAACTAAGATCTTAAAATGCAGCCTTCTGACGTATTTCATAACCCGTAGGATCTTAGTTTTGCACAATCTGATTCAAGATAGAACCCCCCAGTATCTTTACAGAAATTTAACCTTCTCTTCATCTAATCGCACTCGTAATCTATTAGTTCCACAATATAAGTATCTTTCCACATCGCGTATGTTCTTTGTAAGTGCTGTTAAACACTGGAATAAATTACCAAATCATATTAAAACCGTAACTAATACTAGGTGCTTCAAATTGGCAATGGATAGTTTCTTGTCTGGTAGTAGTAATAATTAGTAAAAATTAGTAATAATTAGACATAATTTTAGTATAATATTAGTTTATAACTATTACCATTTAAACATGTGCACTTGAATGGACTATAAAAGACTTCAAGTCTTAAGTGTCTTAACTACAGCAATAAATTGAATTGAATTGAATTTGGAACTAGTGGGTTAAAATTGAAAAGAAACAAACGGAGAGAAAAAATATATCTGGGCCTTGTAAAAATCAACACGGCTACAATGCGTTCATTTGAATTTGAAAGTATAAAGAATTTATTGTAAAATTGAAGGTTGGTAAAAGCAAACTTTGTTTTAAATATCCATCAGTAATCAAAACGATTAAAATTGAAATAAGTAGAACAAAATTAATATTTGTAGTTATCATAGTTAGAAAGAATGAATTATGGAGACAAAAGTTATAATTATAATTCAAAGTACTTGTTCAATCTAAATTTAAAAGTAAATTAAAGCTTATCTGGTGCTTGATTGTGGTTGAAATCGATGTTGTTGGTGCTTGATGCTACTGCTGCTGATTCTGCTGCCCTATGCCAAGATTTTGGGGGTGTTGGGTCTCTAGGCGTGAGACACTCTTCCTAGTCTTTTTATTAATTTTTATTAAAGATGATTCGCCGTATTGAATTTTTTTTTTTTAACGAAAGTATTTGAAAGTCAAGAATGTTATTTCTCTTTTAGATTTTTGGAGAATTTTCGTTTATGTGAGTTCGTAATAAAATGCGTCACTATGTTTTTGTTTAATTTAAGTTATTAGAAACGTTTGTACTTTTGGGACTTTTCTTTTATTTGTCCATGAATCTTCTCACTAAAGTTCTCCAAAATTGTTACAAATGCGTAGAAATTAGGATCACATACTTTTCATTTATATTTTTTTTTTCACAACTTTCCATACAATTCCTTGCACTGCAAGTTAATATAAAGCACTGAAACTTTTTCAAAAGTATTAAAATTGTTCCAAGTGAACACCGTGGCTTGGATCGCCATTTAAAAAGGACCGGACACGATTAATGTTAGAGTTCGAATGAATCTTTATTTCTCCAATTATTACAAAGAAGCTTATCTTTTTAGAAGCTTAAAATTAAGAGAGGAAGGCAGCTAAATTAGCCAACGCTGCATGACGTGACTCTTGATACATACTTCGGCAGTGAGTTGTTGTCGAGCATGCCTGTTTATCGTGACCATGGGTAAACAAACAACGGCTCAAAAGTCGTTGGTAAGCCGAGATATATTTAAGGGAGTCAAATGATTTTATGGGAACCGCTGACTAGACGGAACGTCTGGTTTTGAGAAAGAACGCTTATGGAATTTAAGATAACGCTATGCATGCATTAACAGTGCTGGTCACAAGAATAGAAGAATTAAATGAAGTATGCAGTGCTGGTCACAGACGCTTTACAATTGCATTAAGTAGTACTATACTGTACTCAAGCTATTTTTATAGATTTTTTTTTACTTCACCTTTGAAAACGAATTTTGAACGCCTGGACCGAATTGGCGAAAAGGAAATGGTTTTACGAAATTTTGGTAAAGGTCCGTAAACTCGAAGACCTGCACGTTTGCATTAAAATTCAAGCCCAAAGTTGCTTCTTCCTTTTACTAACGAGAAAATGAAAACAATTGCCTGTAATTGTGGTTATGTTTATGACGAGCCGATTGATTTCTGTGGGTGATATGTGCATGAACAAAAAAACAAATAATAAGAAGCTCCTGAAAATACAAAAACGGAAATAGACACTCTCCGTTTTTCGCCGTAGCCGCAATGGAGACGACCCCTTATTCAGAACTATTTAACGAAACTTTGCTCTCTCTGTGGTTCAACAGCTCGAACTCCAGCGACGTCGATTCACTGTTTTTTGATCGTCTCGGCTAACGCGCGCTTCACCACTTCGCAATTAAAATAAATCAAAATCTAATTGTGTACTCCAGCAAAAAAAAACCCAAAAGTAAAAAAAAACGAACAAAAGTCATAAAAGGTAAACTAAAATTCGCGGTGTATCCCCCGAAAACAAAGAACATATAATTTAAATGAATAAACAAAAAAGAAGCAACAGAAAAGTGAATTAGTTCTAAAGAAATAGCCCAGAAGGCGAATTTTAAGTTTGTGTCTTCCTCCTTTTTTTCCCTTTCGTTAATCGCCAAGAGGGCAAGTTTATTTTTTACATCAAATCTCTTAAAAATCGAACTTTCGCGTCGTGCAATCGAACCACAAAAACGCTGCATAAGCCAGCGCATCGGCCGGAAATCAATCCGAAACCACACAACGCTCCGGAGAACAAGAGGTACGTCTCTTTCTTACTCTCCCTCACTTCAGGATTTGGCGATCCCGTGCCAGGAGCCTGGAATCGGCTCCGGTGGACCAATCTTGGTAGGAAGTGAGAAACTGCGCCACGTGCATCACGCCTCTGGTGCAGTTTCAAAGGCACCGACTAGCGGTCACAGCACATCCAGGGTAGCACGCAATAGAAACGTGGACGATCCCCCCTTTCCCCTCAACTACAGCATTTCATATTGCTAGCATACCCTTTTGTCAGTGTAAACGGTGTTTTTTTTTTGGACAAGGCACAATAGTGTGACTACAACAGCAACATTGTAGCCAGGCGACTTGCGGTCGAGTTGTCGTTTTCTCGTTCCCGTTAGTTGAGAACGAAGAGAGAGAGAGAGAGAGAGAGAGAGTCGACAGCGAGCGAATTGGTTTTTTTCCTTTTTCGGCTCTCTGAAAGGCTTTACGAAAACGTTTTATTGCTTTACTTGCTCTTTCTGCGTGAGAGTTTCGATATGATTTCGAACAAAGAACACCGCGAAATTGACCATAGCAAGCGCCCGTGCATGCGCGCTGATACACCTACATATATATATATATATATACATATATATATATACATATATACATATGTGCATCGTGAAAATCTCACCGTCCTATCTATTGCGTAGGTCAGCTTCGCCACAGTGTGTCGAAAGTTGCGACCAATCTCTTAAGCTGTAGCGATCGAACATCGAACATATATTGATCAAGTGTGTACGCTCGAAACAAGAACAAAAGAGTTTCCCAGCAGCGGTCGATAAAGGAGCTTGGAGTCCAGAGGCGGCCGATTCTGCTGAAATTAGTTATCACGAGTGTCGCGATCTTCAGATTATAGCCAGAGCTAGGCTTCACGAGATGTTATGAGAAATCACCCCCCAGCATCCACCGCTGTCGAGCACTCGGGCGACTCCTCCACCTAACGACGTCCATGGAGAAGACAATTTCATCAGGGTACCTCCGTGCGAAACTGAAGTTTTTTCGGGTGGCTATAGTGAATGGCCAGCAATTCGAGACATGTTTACCGCGGTTTACTTCGATCACCCTCGGCTGCCACCGGTGCAAAAGCTATACCATCTTCGCAGCAAGACGAAGGGAGCAGCGGGTGCTATCGTTTAAGGCTATCCGCTGTGTGGCGACAACTTTACGAATGCGTGGGAGGCTCTTAAGGCGCGATATGAGAACAAACGCATCCTCGTTGATCATCAATTAAAAAATTTATTCGACCTGCCTGCTATCAAAGATGAAACGCCTGAAGGAATCCTGCGCATACAAACAACCGTCAACGAGTCATGGAGTCGTGGATATTTTGGACGCCCTGCTCGTTCATTTCTGTTCCAGGCGTCTTCCGGCGCAAACGATTGCACATTGGGAACAGTCACTAGCGTCACATCGAGAGGTGCCAACGTGGCCACAAATGAATGCCTTTTTGACTAAGCGCTATGAAGTTGTTGAACGTCTTTCCAGCTTTAATGCATTGGAGGCTCCCCATCCCGCTGTAAAACCCGAAGTGCCTTCGACGAACGTGTTTCTTGCCCAAGAACGGACCAACGGAGTCTGCGTCCTCTGTCGCGGCAACCATCCTCTACGTCAATGTGATGTATTTCTCAAGATGTCGGTCGACGATTGTGTCCAAGTTGATTCGCAGCACCATCGATGTCTCAACTGCCTCTCGGCTGGTCATCAAAAGGCAAAGTGTAATAGTGCCTTCCGTTGCGCAAAGTGCAAAAAATCGCATCATACGCTTCTTCATTTTCCGAATCCAACGGCTACACAAAACGGTCAAGGATCTTCAACCACGCCGACGCCTCTTCAGGCTGACGGCCCGTCTACGACGAGCTATCCGGCGCAGGCTTCCGCGCCACCGAAGACTTCGAATTTTGTAACCGCCGACGGAAGCGCATGCACACGTATCGATTAGCCAGACGCAAGTACTTTTGCCGACTGCGCTCACACACATATTGCATCAAGGAGAGCGCTTTTTAGTACGAGCCCTTCTCGACCAAGGATCTCAAAGGACATTTATTACGGAACGGATACAGCTCCAATTGAATCTTCCAACCACACCGAAAGTATGAAACGTATCCGGTTTGGGCGGTCAATGCACTCAAGTTGCGAAAAAGGAATGCTCCATCATGCTCGCATCGCCTCGTTCTACGTTCGAGGATAAGATCGACGCAGTGGTGTTACCAAAGTTGACAAATTGGCTTCCAGCCAAACAGGTCTCCAACATGGATTCCCAAGAGCTTTCACCGCTTGAGCTCGCCGACCCCCATCTCATGAATCCAGGCTGCATCGATATGGTCATCGGCTCCGATATAATGCCTAAATTACTACGATCTGGAGTCAAAATGAATGTCGGAGCAAGTCTCGTAGCACAAAATTCAGTGTTCGGGTGGTATTTGAGTAGGCCCATCGCCAGCAAATCCACGGAAGCGTTTACGACGCAGGTCTCCTCCGGAGACACCCATGAGTCGCTCTCCGAGCTGCTCAAGTCATTTTGGGAACAAGAAGAAGTTCCAAAGTCTCCTCCGCCTCTTCCAGAGGACGCTATTTGTGAAGACCTTTATGCTCAAACTACCGTTAGAAATTCCGACCATTTAAGGTCGAATTTTCCAAATCCGCCCTTTGCTTAGGTACATCGCGATTCGGAGCGCTGACGCAGTACTAGAGCCTGGAGAGAAGGCTTGCGAAGCAGCCTCTTATGCGCGACACTTATAATTCAGTGTTAGCAGAATATCTAAAATATGATCACATGGAGCCATGCTCCAACTCTGAAATTATACACGAAAATAATTTCCTTTCTTTTTAGCTTCCCTATCATGCAGTGATGAAGCCAGAGAGTACATCCACAAAAATACGCGTGTTCACAGAAGACCTCATCCTCCTTATCGCTGAATGTCGGACCGGTGTTACAAGCGGATCTGGTCATCCTTCTCCTCAACTGGCGCCTTTACCGTTTCGTGTTCAATGGGGACATCGAAAAGATGTATCGACAGATCCTGATGCACGAGGATGATTGAGCATTTCAACGCATCCTATTTCGCGAGGAAGAGACTGGACCGGTCAAGGATTATGAATTAAAAACCGTGACGTTTGGAGTCAACTGTGCTTCATATTTGGCCATTCGAACGCTTTATCAATTAGCAAACGACTCGGCACACGACGCTCCCCAAGCAGCATTCATTTTGAAGAATGAAACATACGTCGACGACGTCCTATCAGGCGGACATACACTCGAAGCGGCCTGTACAGCAAAAACGCAACTCATTCGCACGCTCGGCTCTGCGGGATTTCCGTTGAAGAAAATCACCGCGAATCATGCCGAAATATTGAAGGATGTCGCATCTTCACACCTGCTGGATGCCGATTTTTTAAAATTTACATCTGCCAGCGACGCCAAAATGCTGGGGATCCGCTGGAACGCCATTGCTGATCGTTTTTCATACAAGTTGACCACTCATTTTGCCGCATCGTCGACGACCAAGCGACAGATTTTGTCTGATATCGCGAAATTATTCGACCCAGCCGGATTGCTTACGCCGATCATCATCCGCGCCAAGGTTCTTATGCAACAGCTGTGGCTCGAAGGCACTGAATGGGATCAACGGTTGTCAAATGAGGCTTTAGAACGCTGGAACGCTTTCGTCATTGATTTGGCATTCATCGAGCAAATTCAAACTCCGAGATGGGTGCACTACGATCCTACTGTCACAGTTCAGCTCCACAGATTCTGCGATGCATCGGAGTGAGCATATTGTGCAGCACTCTACCTCCGCATCGAGAGCCCCAACCAAGTTTATGCTCACTTGCTTACGGCCAAATCTAAGGTGGCTCCGTTGCAAACTGTCAGCCTACCGCGCCTCGAACTCTGCGCCACCGTTCTTCTGTCCAGACTAATTAAATCGATCAATGCTCAGCTTCATATTCACGAACAGCAAACGGTTTTATGGTCAGACGCCTCGATCGTGCTGGCATGGCCAAAACGTCCTCCGAATGCATGGAAAACTTACGTCGCCAATCGAATTTCCCAAATTCTGACCACTCCATGGCTTCATGTGCGATCGCGACACAATCCAGCTGATTTGGGTACCCGAGGAATGCTAGCTCAGGATCTCTGTGAAAATTTGCTTCGGTGGCAAGGACCGTCATGACTCGTAGAATCGCCAGAGAAATGGCTTCAGTTTGAACCCCCATTATCTACAACCATTGAAGAGTGGAAGGCGGCCGCAATCACCGTCATTACAGAATCGAAAGACGTTCTCGCTAGATTTTCATCATATGATCGAGCGCTTCGAGTCATCGGCTATGTAATGCGTTTCTACAGACAAGCGCGAAAAGAGATGAACTGACGTTAGCGAGAAATCGTTTAATTTTATTTTCGCAGACCTTGCACTATCCACTCGAATATCAGGATTTAAGCGAAGGAAAGCCTCTCGGGAGAAAAAGTGCTTTATTACCCCTAAATCCTATGCTTGATGAAGACGGTCTTTTGCGTGTCAATGGACGACTGATTCATGCAGATCTTACGGTAGACGAAAGATATCCGATCATCATACCTGCCGCCTCCACGTTTTGCCGCTTGTATTTGGAATTCTTACACAAAGCGCTCTTGCATGGCGGCGCTCAACTTATGTCATACGTGCACCATCTACAAGCAACGAGTGAAGACGCAAATGATGGCCGCGTTGCCAGCGGAAAGATCGACGTTATCACTACCATTCACCCATACAGGCGTCGATTTTGCCGGACCATTCGACATCAAGGCGTCCACTCTTCGAATCGCACACTATCTGAAGGGCTATGTCAGCGTTTTTGTGTATTTCGCCACCAAGGCCGTTCATCTGGAGCTGTGGTCCGAGTTATCCACGGCATCCTTCCGAGCGGCATTTGATCGTTTCGTAGGGCGACGCGGCCTGAGCAGGCGAATATTCTTCGACAACAGTCGAAATTTCATAGGCGCCAAAAACCTTTTAGATACGGAATTCACCAGCTTTCTTTCCAACGCCGCTGATGACCTCCAACGAAGATACGCCCTGCAAGGATTCGAATGTCATTTGATCCCGCCCCACGCACCTTACATGGGTGGACTATGGGAGGCGGCGGTCAAAAGCTTCAAGACTCATTTTGTCAAAATGGCTGAGCCTCTCAAGTTCTCATTTGAAGAATTCGCCACGTTGCTAGCTCGAATTGAAGGAGTCTTGAACTCGCACCCGCTCACTCCAATGTCAGAGGATCCCGCAGACCTGCTGTCACTGACGCCTGGACATTTTCTTCGAGTAACCCCCCTCACAGCATGACCAGAAGAATCACAAGCCGAATTGCCGCTCACTACGCGATGGGAGAAAGTGAAGATTCTGCATCACCGCTTCGCTCAACGTTGGAAAATGGAGTTTCTCTTGGACTTACATAAAAAATATAAATGGAGGGTGCCACAACCGAATTTGAAGGTTGATGACTTCATCGTCATCATGGATACACAGCTGCCCCCATTTGAGTGGAGGAAAGGAAGAATCGTTCAAGTGCACCCGGGAGATGATGGTCTTGTGCGCATTGTCGACGTCAAAACACAATTTGGTATCATCACACGGCCGATTACAAAGCTCTGCCTGCTGCCAGTCGAATTGCCAGAAACCTTATGACTATCAGTCCTCATCCTTTCGCAACACCCCTCCTTTCTCCCCCTATCATCATTTATCATTGAATATCCGCTCATCAACACCTCCTATTCGTTTAAGATAAGCACCATGACAGAACGGTCGTGTGTAGTGTGCGACGGGGCCCACGGCTTGAGCCGCTGTCGTCGCTTTCGCCGCTGGAACGTGGAGAGACGATTGCTAGCGACGCAGCAAAACAAATGCTGCTTTCGATGCCTGGAGCCATTTTTGAGGAGGGATTGCCTTTCCCAGCGGGCCTGCAAAATTTGTGGCCAGCATCATCATACGCTGCTTCATCAAAAGCGCCAGTCATCGTCGCCTGATGAGCCCGGCCCATGGAGGCCCCAAAGGGCCCAATCATCAACCTATCTGCCGCCATCGCGCCGCCGCCGCTCTCGTCGACGCCATCGCCACCCCCGATCCGAACGCCATTACTCCACAGAACGGCCTCCCATAAATAGCCGCCGTCGCTCGCCATCGGAGCCGCATCAGGGACGCCGTCGCTGCCAATCCACTGTCGAGAGGTGCCGCTCACCTTCAGGTGCTTGACGTCGGGGAAACCACGAGCAGCCACGCCAGCGGGCTCGATTCGCTCTCTCCCCCGAACGCCACACAATGTTCCCCATGGTCCCATCAAACGGTTGGGACTGGCCGACTCCCAGGTCGTCGGATGCCGCCATCATCCGGGAGCTGATAGAAGAGGTGCGAAAATTCCTGCGCTGCCGAGAAAAGTAAGCAGGAAATACCTATTGCGTAGCGCAAGGCGGGCAGTATGTCCGTTTTTCGCCGTAGCCGCTATGGAGACGAGTCCTTATTCAGAACTACTTAACGAAACTTTGCTCTCTCTCTGGTTCAACAGCTCGAACTCCAGCGACGGCGATTCACTGTTTGTTGATCGTCTCGGCTAACGCGCACTTCACCGCTTCGCAACTTAAAATAAATCAAAATCTAATTGTGCACTCCAGCAAAAAAAAAAACCCCCAAAAAGAAAAAAAAATGAACAAAAATTAATAAGGTAAACTAAAATTCGCGGTTTATCCCCCAAAAACAAAAAAAAAAATAATTTAAATGAATGGGTAAACAAACAACGTCTCAAAAGTCGTTGGTAAGCCGAGAAATATTTAAGGGAGTCAAATGATTTTATGGGAACCGCTGACTAGACGGAGCGTCTGGTTTTGAGAAAGAATGCTTATGGAATTTAGGATAACGCGATGCATGCATTAACAGTGCTGGTCACAAGAATAGAAGAATTAAATGAAGTATGCAGTGCTGGTCACAGACGCTTTACAATTGCATTAAGTAGTACTATACTGTACTCAAGCTATTTTTATAGATTTTTTTTTTACTTCATCTTTGAAAACGAATTTTGAACGCCTGGACCGAATTGGCGAAAAGGAAATGGTTTTACGAAATTTCGGAAAAGGTCCGTAAACTCGAAGACCTGCACGTTTGAATTAAAATTCAAGCCCAAAGTTGCTTCTTCCTTTTACTAACGAGAAAATGAAAACAATTGCCTGTAATTGTGGTTATGTTTATGACGAGCCGATTGATTTCTGTGGGTGATATGTGCATGAATAAAAAAAAAATTAATAAGTAGCTCCTGAAAATACAAAAACGGAAATAGAGACTCCGTATTTCGCCGTAGCCGCTATGGAGACGAGCCCTTATTCAGAACTACTTAACGAAACTTTGCTCTATCTGTGGTTCAACAGCTCGAACTCCAGCGACGTCGATTCACTGTTTTTTGATCGTCTCGGCTAACGCGCGCTTCACCGCACGCAACTTAAAATAAATCAAAATCTAATTGTGTACTCCAGCAAAAAAAAAACCCAAAAAGAAAAAAAACGAACAAAAATCATAAAAGGTAAACTAAAATTCGCGGTGTATCCCCCAAAAACAAAGAACATATAATATAATTTAAATGAATAAACAAAAAAAGAAGCAACAGAAAAGTGAACTAATTCTAAAGAAATAGCCAAGAAGGCGAATTTTAAGTTTGTGTCTTCCTTCCTTTTTTTTCCTTTCGTTAATCGCCACGAAGGCAAGTTTTTTTTTAACATCAAATCTCTTAAAAATCGAACTTTCGCGTCGTGCAATCGAACCACAAAAACGCTGCATAAGCCAACGCATCGGCCGGAAATCAATCCGAAACCACACAACGCTCCGGAGAACAACAAGTACGTCTCTTTCTTACTCTCCCTCACTTCAACAGACTCCTTTAATGAATCATGTTTATGTCATGCCAATACATGCTTTGTTATTATTAAAATATATCGAAAATAATAATTTAAAAAAAAAAAAGTTTACGTTTACTCGTAATATGGTTTCAAAAGGTTGTTGTGGTACGTTTTTTCCTTTCCCTTTATCAAAAGCTTGGTATTCACATTTAGAATAGGGGAAGTTACCGTATACGGACCTTCTCATGATGGCGAAAATTAGTTTTTATGATTTTGGTTTCTTAGCTAGACCTTTTCACCGCTTTTAAATGTTTGAAAATTTACTGTAGTATCATAATATTTCTTCGAATTTTCTTTGGATTTTTCTTGGTTTTTTCTTACCAGTTCATACGTTCTTTGAATTTGGTATTTCAGAATTTTGCTGCAGTCGTCGTGGTTATAGAGAGGAACGGTTTTTCTCTTCAAAATCACTGGCAAATCCACATCGAAACCAAAAAGCACTTTAGTGGGTGTATGTTTGGTTGCGATGTGGACCGAATTATTATGCACGTGCATCGAATGGCATAGCTACTCGTCCCAGTTTGTACCATCTTCATTTACAACCATACGAAGAAGTTCGGCCAGAGGCCGGTGCCCCGTTTGACTGGGGATGATATGGACTAGTTTTAACTCTTTTTACTCCCAGTAGCTTGCAACTATCTGAAAACAGTGTGGAAGTAAAATTCGTGCCGTTATCGGTCACCAAGAGTCGAGGTAAATTTCGAAATAATCTCTTTAAAGAATATTTTTGCTACTTTGCTAGCCTCTGCATCCGGCATCGCTGCACAAATAAAATATTTAGAGAAATCATCTATTATTGTAAGAATATATCTGTTACCTACCATGTCCATTAACAGTTTGTCGAATGGTCTATGGGCCGTATCGGTTATGACCATGGACATTTTTGTCGCTTTGCTAGCCTTATTCTGCTGACAGTTAATACACGCCTTGACATAATCTCTTATTTGACGTTGCATGCCACTCCACTTAAGTTGGCGGCGAATACGGAATTATGTTTTTAGGGCCCCTTTATGTCCACCCATCGGGCTATCATGAAATTGTTTTAGTACATTTTTTTATATCTCTTAGATCTGTCAAGAAAACGGCAGAATCCTCCTTCCCCAACTCGGATTTGTCTAACACATTCTCTTCCTCTTCATTTTCTACACAAGTTTCTCCGACTATCACTGGACTATTTGACGTATCTACTTCTTGCCTTGCGTGACATCACGTTACAACGGCTATTTTGGTGTCTTCATAGGGAAATCTACTTAGATCATCGGCATTCTGGTTTGTTTTCCCCGGCTTATAACAATTGTCAAAGGCGAACTCTGACAACTTGTGTCGGGGTCTAGCCAATCTGGACGTTTGGTCTTTTAAATTCGCTTTTCCTCCCAACGGCTTATGGTCAGTACAAACAGTGAAATTACGCCCTAGTATATATGGTCTGAAATTTTTTGTGGCCCACTCTATAGCCAAGAACTCCTTCTCTATTGTTGAGTATCTTTGTTCCGTCTGACTCAACGCTCTACTTTCAAAATAAATCAGTAGATCTTCTGTGACATCTGTTGAATATTGAACGATGGCAACCCAAAATCCAGTTGCATATTCCTTTTTACTTTA
The DNA here is from genome assembly GCA_020466095.1 of Chlorops oryzae. Taxonomy (NCBI): domain Eukaryota; kingdom Metazoa; phylum Arthropoda; class Insecta; order Diptera; family Chloropidae; genus Chlorops; species Chlorops oryzae. The sequence goes on along the minus strand of CM035808.1, from coordinate 93,729,187 downwards.
AGATTCATATGTGATCTCTTTAACTCTCAATTCTTTTTTTACGCTTAATCTTATTTACTCACTTGAATAAAAGCCTTGGACGAAGTCGGTTGAATGTTTATTATACACTGCGAGTAAATAACGGTTCGTATTAAACCTTGCTCTGCTACAACATCTGTGGTCAGCAATAAGGGTTGTGAAAAATAAGCAAAACTTAAAATCGGCGGACTGGTAATAGCGGGTTTTAAGGCTACCATTGCGTTGACAAGATTCAGACCACTTGTATTCAACATCCTTTTTCAACAAATTGGTAAGAGGGCGCAATAATCGGGCTGAATTCGGAATAAATTTTCTATAGTAGCTTACCAAACCCAGGAAGGATTGAAGTTGTTCTTTATTCTTGGGTGCCGGAAATCGCTTCACACACTCTACCTTGCCTGGATCTGGCAAAAAATCTTTCTCAGAACAGCAATGACCCAAATAAACCATCTCCCTTCTTAAAAATGTACACTTTTCTGTTTGTATTTTTAGGTTGTTGTCTCTCAGAGCTTGTAACACTTTTCGCAACCGTATTTCGTGCTCCTTCAAATTCCTCCCGTAGACTACAATATCTAAATAAACAAAGCAATCTAGTTCTTGAATCCCTCTTAGAATATGATTGGTAATCCGTTACAACGTTGCTGGTGCCCCTGTTAGGCCAAACGGCATTCGTAAAAATTCATAATGTCCCTGACCTGTGCTAAAGGCTGTCTTCTTTCGGTCGTCTTCATCTACAAATACTTGATGGTATCCGCTCGCTAAGTCTAGCGTGGTAAAGAAACGACTATACCCTAGCTGGTAAAGTATCTCGTCAATCCTAGGAATCTGAAAACCCTGCTTAATCGTTTGTTCATTCAATTTACGAAAATCTACCACTAGCCTCCACATTTTTTCTCCATTTGGCTCACTTTTCTTTGGCACCAATATAATGGGAGAATTCCATGGCGAAATACTAGGGGTTATAATCTCTTTTTGGAGCATTTCCTCGACTTGCCTATTTATCTCTTCTTTATGCGCTTCGGGGAATGTTTACTGGTGGGTGACCTGATTCTGTGGGAATTGCATGACGTAAAGTAGTCGTGTAACTTAGATGATCCCCTTTTAGATGGAAAACGTCCTGAAAATCTTCACATATTTTCAATAGTGACGTTCGCTCTTCAGCATTAAGGTTAACATCCAGTGACAAGGTATTAATATTCGGACAAGAAACGGGTGATTTGCAAACTCTAGCTTTACACTTCATAGTCATCTAAAAGGCTATAATGTAGTTGAGTATTCACATCTAATTTAACCTGATCCCCTGGACATTTAAAATTGACACATATCCCAACCCATTCTGCGGTTTCGTAATACTTTCCCCAATATAAATGTTTGGTGCCACTTCTCTTTTTTGCACCACTAAATCATTCGCTAGTAGCCCTGTACTAACTGCAATTATTCTAATCGATCTCGGCTGAACTGTGATTTTTCTAGCCACGTGAACATTACAAGAGGAATTCTTCAAAATTAACGGCAGGGTTGCTACCTGTGCTCCCTTTTCAACAAAAGTAATATTTTTTCTTATCGTATCGGTTATGGTCTTATTCCAGAGTGAATCTCGTCCAAGGAGACCATCCGCTGGCGAATTTGAACCATAAGGGACTTCTTGCATATTAAACTTCAATAAAGGAATCTGATCGTGTTCTATTTTCACTTCTCGTATTGTGCTGGAGTCTCCTTCGAAAGCTCCTACTAAACGCTTAACCTTTTTAAAATCGATGTCTACATCGTCTGCTAACGGCTCTATTCTAATCGAACTTGTATCCACACCAGAATCAATTAACACAATGTCGCTTTTCTCCTATGTGTTTGTTGACACGGTATTTCTATAAATGCATCCTCTACCAGCAGTTCTTGTCTTAAATTTAAGCTGTTGGCTATATCGTCGCTATGTCCTGTTTTGAATGGAAATTTTCTAAATAGTTTGCCCCAACTGAACTGCTTGTTTTATGAACACTCGCAGTCGAATATTGAGGCTTCTTTATTATCGCTGAAAATCCAAAATTTTTGTTTAAACTCACTCATTTTTGACATTAAAAAATTAATCGAATTTATTAGAATCAATTGTAATAAGTATATACAATATTTTTCTAGGGCATGCACAAATGTTGTTATGTGTCGTTTAATGTCACTCTCCTTACAGGTTTATTGACCTTTAACCCATTATAGTACATTGATGCCATATGGCATCACTTTGTAACGATTCAATTTTTCGGGCAATACTCACTCATACATGAACAAATTCACATTGACACACATTTGACAGTTTTATTTTGTAGAGAAATGTGTGGCGCGTCAAACATTGACTTAAATTGAACATTTTCTATTGAACTTTCATCAGAAAAGCATCATAAACACTAATCTCGGAAATAAAAAACAAATGTCTTGGTCTGTATTGGGTTAAAGGAGTACAATCCGCTGATTTTTGGCTTCGTAGCATCTTTGAATTGGAGCTAGAGATTTTCTTGATCGGTGATTTTTCTTCAAATGGTTCTGGTGTCGTTACTTTTGGTTGCTGGACTTCCAACAACTGGTTCGGCCGTTTTTTGTAATTATTTTCGGCATTCCAGTCTATTGGCCGAGACTGAGCCGCAATGAGTTTCCCTGATCCTGTAGTTGATTCGTACAATTTCGGGCAATTCGAACGAAGTCTTTACATCTGTAGCGAGTTCGGTGATGTAGGCCTGAGGAATGGATTTCGTCTGGAAAAATTTCGCCCATCCGTTGGTGCGGATTGTTGGCAGAATGGATTAGTTTCATGGCCTTTCATAAGACATACCTGACAGAAAAGTTTTCCCTGCCGCTCGAAATAATTATTGTAAACATGACCGCGTCGTGAGCAATTAGTGCAGTTAGTTGTCGTCCGTCGTGTCATTTCTTGGCCGTTCCGACTATTTTGACTGTTTCCTCTCGCACGAAAGCATGATTCAGTCGAGAGATTCTTTAAACTTTCTCGTAAATTCCTAACTTCTACCTTGAGGTATTCGGTTTCCTTTTGATGTTCCCTCACTGCTGCCTTACTCCTTTCCAATTCCTCAGAAACTTGTCCTCCTACGGCACCTTTTTAATGCTTCTCTTAGTATCTCGTTGTAGGCTTCAGACTCCTCAATGAGCGCTGCGCTTGCTTTTATTCATTTACTCAAATCAAGGCAATTCTTTTCTAAAAGGGCGACTGTTTCTGTCAAATGGCTAATTTTCCCCCTTATTATTTTTGGTATTTGAACCAACGCAATGTTTGGCGTTTTCTAAGAGAAATAAAGGTTTTTTCAAACGGATATAATGCTTGGCCGCTAGGTTGTCCTCTTATAAGGTAACTGGCTCTCTACTGGGATTTATTTTTTTCGTAAGGTCCAAAACTTCAGCTAAAATAGTTGTTGCTCTATCTTCTGATTGCCTTAAATTCTGCTTTAAGTCTCCTACTTCCTTTTCCATTATACCAGACTTTACGGTAAAGAAAAAAAAACCCATCTGATTGTATTTTATTTATGAGAGTGAGTCCAACTAGAAATATTAGAGCGAGTAGACAGAAAAAAAAATTGATTCGAAGACTTCGAATTCCATGAGCATCCCCCACATACCCCCCCCGCCCCCACGTCACCGGCACACGCACACGTCTCCGACAGCCAAACTCAGGTGCTTTTGCCCACGGCCATCGCAGACATCTCACTCTTGGATCAGGGCTCGCAACGGATATTTATTACTGAGCAATTGCAGCAGCAGTTAAATTTACCAACATCGCACAAAGTATGCACTCGAGTAGTGAAAAGAAAGTGCACGCTCACTCGCGCCTCGCCATGCTCCGCGTGCAAGCATGAGATCGACGCCGTTCTACTTCCAAACTTGAGAAACCGGCTTCCAGCCAAAAGAGACTCCAATCAGGATCCTAAACATATTTCATCGCTTGAGCTCGCCGATCCGCATTTTTTAAATCCTGGCCAAATCGACACGATCTTCGGCTCAGCAATAGTGTTGCTGCTGCATTAAATTCACTATACGCGTCGGGAACACTTGATTGTTCGGAAGCGCGTACTTTTCCGAACACTTCTTTTTTCGTAAATTTCTTCAACAATTTATTTGATATTTTTAACAGCAGATCAATGAAGACTGAATCTGACTTTAAAAAGGATTTTTGTGGGTCCTCAGTTCAAATTAATTTTTTGAGAAATGCTCAGTCACTTTTAAATTCAATAGATATTACTAATAGTGAAGGAATTGATATTAAAAACAGTTTTTCTTTTATTAAGGGATGGCGTGGAGGGCAGGGTGGTCGAATGACTGCATACCAGTTTTCTAGGATATACCAAAAACGTTGGGGCCTAGATTATTTGCGTATGGCAGTCAACGGCAATTGAGAACCAATCGATTCCCTTGAAGATGGGAATATCTGTGCGAGAAATTTTGATAGTGCCTCTACCAAATGGGAAGATTTTCAAAGTTTCGTCTGTCCTGAACGGACATTTATGCAAAAATTTTCGAAAAAGATTACAGAGGGTCCTTCACTATTTTTAAAAGAAAATTCATCTTATTATATAGCTGGTTGGTTTTATGCTAAGTTTCGTAATTTTCATGTCTGTTTGCTTAAAAAAGAACTCATCGGAAGTGATGACACAGTAAACTCAATTTTTGCTTTAGAGAAACAAAGTCCATCCTTTGAATTGATAAAACCACCAGACGCTTTCATTAATAACACAGGTATACAAGGTTTTGGACCAGAGAAACTCGATAGCGACCCTATAGGAATTTTTCGTGCTGATTCCGAATCTGGTACCCGTTTTTCTCTATCACGTCAAGTTTTTGAGAAATCGTTAAATAACGGTTTTTGACATTTTTACCTATAGTCTATGTCAATAATGAGGTCGTAGACCCTATATGCCTTAACCGATTTCAAAGTTTTTGGTACTCATATGAAAGAGGAATGACAACGCAACATATCCTTTATACACAAATTTGGAACTGATTCAGTAACTTGGAAGCTATAGGGCAAAAAACGCGATGCTGATTTCCAATTTTTAGCGATTTTGTTTAAAAACTTGAAATTCAAATGTTTATAATTTCCGAACCAAGGCTGGTATTCCAGGTCTTAATACTTTGAATGAAAGAACAATCAATTGAAAAAGTTTTGAGCCTAAAACAAAAAAAATCCGTTGCGTCGTTCTAATTTTATGAGGATTTTCGCTGAAAATGACAAAAACGAATTTTTATTTTTGGTATATTCTTCGCTCGTTCATATGTATATTTCAGTTCGAATTGTGTATGTTGGTAAAACTGGCTTAAAAAACATAAAACTTAAATTCTATTTTAAACCTATCTTTAAAGCTAAAACCAATTTAAACTTTAAAAATGAACAGAGTTTGAACTGAGCCTTTTGTATTGTTTACTATCTGTTTCGCGTATAAGGGACCAGCAATAGTCACTCAACATTCCTTCATCCCAAAAGCCCTTATAATTTTTTTCAATCCTCTGTAGGTCCTGGTGAATGCGCTCTCCTTGTTCGTCGCTAGTTTGGCCCAAGTTTTCGGGGAAGAAATCCAAATGTGAGTGGAGAAAATGTATTTTTAGTGACATCCGAACTCCCATTTTTCGATAATTTTTCAAGAGTCCTCCAACTATTTTTATGTAGTTGTCGCTTTTTTTATTTCCCAAAAAATTTCCCACAACGTCTTTAAATGATGACCAAGCAGCTGCTTCTATAGGTGACAGATGTTTCGAAAAGTGTTCATCGCGCATGATTTTTCTGATGTCTGGTCCAATAAAAACACCTTCTTTAATTTTGGCATAGGAAATTTTCGGAAAAAATTTAATCAAATATTGGAAGGCTGGTCCATCTCGCTGCAGCGCCTTTACGAAATTTTTGAATAGACCCAGCTTGATGTAAAAAGGAGGTAGGAAAATGTTGTTGGGGTCGACAAGTGGAATGGCGGAGACACTTTGTTGCCCTGGCGTATATTGAAAGCGAGTCGGCCAATTTTTAGCTTTAAAGATAGGTTTAAAATATAATTTAAGTTTTATGTTTTTTAAGCCAGTTTTACCAACATACACAATTCGAACTGAAATACAGTCAAACTTCCTTATAATGAAGTCGCACGGGACCAGAAAATCACTTCATTATATAGAAATTTCATTTTACAGAAATTATTATCACGTGCACTGAAAGTGAAACGAAAAAGCTGTGCGTTTGAAATTATTTCATAGTAGGGAGAACTTCATTGTATAGACGTTCACTATACGGAAGTTCGACTGTATACATATGAACGAGCGAAGAATATACCAAAAATAAAAATTCGTTTTTGTCATTTTCAGCGAAAATCCTCATAAAATTAGAACGACGCAACGGATTTTTTTTGTTTTAGGCTCAAAACTTTTTCAATTGATTGTTCTTTCATTCAAAGTATTAAGACCTGGAATACCAGCCTTGGTTCGGAAATTATAACCATTTGAATTTCAAGTTTATAAACAAAATCGCTAAAAATTGGAAATCAGCATCGCGTTTTTTGCCCTATAGCTTCCAAGTTACTGAATCAATTCCAAATTTGTGTATAAAGGATATGTTGCGTTGTCATTCCTCTTTCATATGAGTACCAAAAACTTTGAAATCGGTTAAGGCATATAGGGTCTACGACCTCATTATTGACATAGACTATATGTAAAAATGTCAAAAACCGTTATTTAACGATTTCTCAAAAACTTGACGTGATAGAGAAAAACGGGTACCAGATTCGGAATCAGCACGAAAAATTCCTATAGGGTCGCTATCCAGTTTTTCTGGTCCAAAAGTTGGCCTTTATTTGTAAACTTGTGTAACTTGCAAAATTTAGACAAAATTTTTAAAACTTTTTGATAATAACTGCCATAGAGTAAAATTAAGCCAATTCTTTTTTGAAAAACTTAAAACAATTAAACTTTTTAATTGCTGTGTGAAAAATAGATCTGGCGTATTTCATACGCACAAGAATATTTTGGGTCTTAAGATTTCATAACAGACAACTTCGAAGTCCAAATTTTAATATTAAAATTTTAAAAATAACTCACCATTGATTTTTTTTAACCTTTTCATCTTGGATTCAGTCTTCTTTGTTTTTAAGCAGCAGCACACATTTCCTTAGGCGATTTCTACTGCTTTAAATTTTCACAATTAGTTTTAAGATTAGGTAATAAGTATTTTCTAGTCATAAGATATGTAAATATTGTAATAATTTTATACCTAAGTTTATTTACACATTGTGATGTTTGCTTTAAATAAATAAAATTCAAAGGTGAAAATAGGCCTATAGGAGAACCGAGCACCTTAAAAAAATCAGTAACGCACCGTTTGCATACCTCATGGGTGGTGTGGAATCTGCAAAATTAATTTTTACACTCGTCCGTGTTGAGTGTATATTGCGTTTGTACAGTTGTGTGTAACGGCCACAACCAGTCGAGTTGTATCATACAAAATGTAAGTATATAAAAATGATCAGAGTCAACAAGAGATTTGATTAAGATATGTCCGTCTGTCTGGCTGTATGTACTTGAGTAAAAACAAGTTCGTGAATGGACCAGATTGGGTGATTTTCAAAGGTGAAGGGAAACCTTGTAGGGTTTGTTATAAAATTCAAAAATCCTAAATCCGAAATTTTTTGAAATACTTTGTGGAATTATTTATATGAACATATTTAAGGGGGGTGTCCATTAATTACATAAGTTTTTTATTACTGTTTTGACGTTCGCGTCTTTAGTCTTTGCTCTATCTCTCTCGCTTTTTATAACCGAATTGTCTGCGACAAAACTTAAGACGCAAACGTGAAAACAGTAATAAAAATCTTATGTAATTAATGCCCTAAAGGCATAAAATGCGCATTCGAAATATTAGAAAATTGGGAGCGCCAAAAGGCGTTATTCGAAAATTGGATTTTACACCCAAAATTCAGATAGCGCTTGTGCCAAAGACAGCATATAGACTTCTTTTATAATCGTTGACACCCTTTACAAAAATTGAATTCATCGAACGATTTTAAAGGGTACCTCCAGCACTAGGCTCTGCCTCAAAAATCATCTGAATTGTGTAAAGTCACAATCTTCCGATATATTTTTTTGTGAAATAAGGAATTTGAGCTTTGTTTTAGCCTCCGATTTAAAAATATATAGCAGTTTATCTGTGTAGGGTATTCTAGGGTCAGGTTCGCTTTACTATAACACCCTTACTTTTTTAATTTTGAAACATGCATTTTAAAAATATATAACTTCCTTTAATGTCGAAATTATCTTGCTAAAAACAATTCTAATTGCTTTTTATTTGGTTTTATTTTGTTTTAAGAATTCCTTTGAGTACTCGGTTCAGTATCGATAAAAGCTTTGTGCTTAGAGTATTTGTGCATCGCTGACGAAATCGTTCAATCCATATATTACTATATATGTCACTCTCATAGATTTTGGGCGGGACATTTCGCGCCAGTTAGAAGGAGATGTTACTCGGCAGGCAAAAAAGAGCGAGAGAGAAATACTTTTGGTGAGTACCTAAGTGAAAAATTCTCATTTTGGTGGGTACCCAAGACCGTGGTGGATACCCAAGACCGTGTTGAAAAGAGCCAAAATAGAAACGTCTCCTGAGTGACATATATAGTTATATATGGTTCAATCATACAATACTACAAGTGACACTCTCATTTTTTTTTAAATTTGCTTGTAGGTTTGATAAGAATACATAAGAGCGAATACGACAGAGAGAACAGTCGAAATGAGTGCGACTGAAAACGACTGATAGCAGTGGGGAGTTGAAATTTTTTCTTGACTGTGTGTTAGTGACACTGGCATTGTACGTACACGCGTTTTGGTGAAAGTCTAAACTTTTTTGCGGCTGTATTGCTCTTGTTGAATGTCCATTCTGTGTGGTGAAAGTCCACGTTCCATTCAATTTTTTCTCTCCATAGCCAAGTGTCACTTGTAGTATTGTATGCGTTCAATTTAAATGCAATATTGAATACTGATTTGCGACGGTCGCAGATGCTCAAATGTACTCTAAAATGAAGGAGCATCTCTACTTTGTTGGTTGCAACTTCAATTTTTGCCATGTAGCACTGTAGGTCTAACTGTCGACGTCGAAAAGCCTCTGCCGCTAATAAGAAATTCACCATTAGGCAGGTATAGGAAATTCAACTCTTTCGAGAAATTCACCAGAAAGCTACCAACAAAAACCTTAAGCAAGAATAGGAAATTCAACTCTTTCGAGAAATTCACCAGAAAGCTACCAGCAACAATACGGGCAGACAAAAAGTGGCACTATGATGCCACTTGCAAGAAAATTATCAAAGAAACACGGCGTCAGCTCGGTTTTTTATATTGCTTGAAAAGTTCATAATTGAAACTTTATTAAATGTACAACGATATGTTTTTGCTTCCTGTGCACGAATGTTTTAATTTTGTAATAAATTGACATACATTTTTGACTACGGCTACGAATTTGATTGTACATATAATTTAGTATTTTTGCTGAAACAGTGTGATCAAAAAGTTATGTGGACAGGGAAGGACAAAAAAACAATTTATATTTCTCCTTGATATTGAGATTCCTTGATTATTTTTATGTTTTTCAAGCTTTTCATATTAGTGGTATTCAAGCAACAGTGCAAACGCAGTGTGCAATATTTGCACTTGTCAAATTGCGTACAACAAAAGCAGTGCAAATATTGCACACTGCGATTTGCACTGTTGCTTCAGTAACACTATTATTTTATGAGTTTGGTAGATATTTTATATGTAATGAACTCGAAAATCTCCAAAAATTAAAAATAAAAGTGGCAATGCATTTCACCAGAGCAGAGCTAAATATTTCGCTGCCATAGCATGCTTCTCTTTTCCTCATGCTATATGCCTATGTTGAAGCAGCGTAGCCTATAGTCCTATATGATTTTTGCTAAAAACGGTCATAATATAATGTTATGGCATGTTTAAAAATCGCAAAATCTTCGACTTATTTTTGACAGTCAGCTGATTTTTACTCACTTCACTACACCATTGGGAGCCATATAGCATTTTGACAGGCTTTCCCATCTGTAATACTTGGTTAGACCTACACTCCTACATGCCTGCGAAGCGAGAATGAAAGCCATAGTACTTGCTTCACAACGCCGGGAGAACAAGCTATAAACATTAAAGGTCCTCATTCAGCAATGTAAAGTATGTAATGTAAGTAGTTTTATTCAACATTTGTCAAACTGTATGAGCGCACCTAAAACTGAACTTTGTAAAATTCGTGAAATTAACTCAAAATAAGCTGATTTTGATGTGTCAAACGTACTTCTTACTTTATACACACAATTTACACAACGAAATCGATGTGAAAACTTTGTAAATGAAGCTCCATACAAAATTTCACAGCTGTCAAAAAATTTACTAACTTCACTCAGCTTACAAGGTGTATATATGCTAAATGAGGACTACTCCCAGCAAATCACGTTTCTGGTAAATTTTCCAAATTTTCTCGGAATTTTTCCAGGAATAACTCTTGGTAAAGCTAAATGGGCATCGGGAACTTTATTCGAAAACATTTTGTGTACATAGAGTGAACATCAAAAAACTTGCATTTGGCTTGGTAACATTTCGAAGCAATTTTGGTGGGATAGTGTGAAAACTAACTGACAGCTTGTCGTGGTGCTTCCAGACGTTATAATTTGAAAAAATCCACCAAATCGAGCGATTTTTGAGAAATATTTTTCGCCTGCGGCGCTTTTTCAGAAAAAAAAAAATAAATATACCTGCGGCGCAAACGGATTGCAGATTTGGAATCAGGGGGTCATTTTCTATAATTTTAGAACGCAAAAAACAAGATCCCACAAACGGCCAGATACTAGAATTATTCCATAATTTTCAATTTTTTTGTTTAGGAAATAATTCTGAAATATGCGATTTTTTTTGGAACTATCACTTATTTTCAAACATTAAATATTATATTATATAATGAAATATATTTTTCTCCTGCGGCTATTTTTTCATAACAAAAACATGTAAGAAAGCTAAAGTCGGTCAAGCCCGACTTTGAAATACCCAGCGTCCCGATATTATTGGCGCCCTATGTTACGACAAATCTCCATTTGTGGGCGTGGAAGTGGGTGGGCTACATAAATTTTTTTCCTGCACCTTTCGTTCACATTGGTCAATCTATGTTGCGAATTTAAAGCTATTACGCCTTTTAATTAGGATGTTACTAAAAATCTCCATTTGTGGGCGTGGCAGTGGGCGGGCTACATAAATTTTTTTCCTACACCTTTCATTTGCCTTGTTAAACCTGTGTTCCGAATTTCAAGCTTCTACGCCTTTTACCTAGGAAGTTACTAAAAATCTTCATTTGTGGGCGTGGCAGTGGGCGGGCCACATACATGTTTTTCCTACAACTTTCATTCACCTTGGTTTACCTATGTTGCGAATTTGAAGCTTCTACGCCTTTTACTTCATAAGTTACTATAAACCCTTATTTGTGGGCGCAGCTCGAGGAAACCGGCGTCCATTTTTTTTGCAGGATATGTCCCTTTTTGTAGTTTACTAATACACCAAATATCAATGAAATGTGTAGAGTGGTTCGCAAGTAACAAGCATTTTACTGAAAACTCATTAAAATTATTTGTGGGTGTGACAGTGGGCGGATGTCTCCCATTTTAACTTAGGATCATACTCGGATCCCGATATACCTGTGTGCCAAATTTCAACTTGGTTGGTCCAGCAGTTTCGGAGGAAATCCTACGACAGACGGGGGACAGACGGGTGAACAGACGGACGAACCTGTTTAAATCGATTCAGTTTTTGATCCTGATCAAGAATATATATATATGTCTTTATTTACGGAGCTTAGTTCTGGCTGTTACAAGATTCGCACAAAACTAATATACCCTGCTTACGCTGGGTATAAAAATTAAAAATATATCCAACAAATCGCGCGATTTTGGAGAAATATTTTTTGGCTTCGGTGCTGTTTCGTGCACCGTACCGTCAAATTTTCATACACATTAATTTATTACATTTTTACTTTCTTATACACAAACGTACAATTATGTTAAAATTTTCATGTTTTTTGAAAGTATGGCAGCACTTTGCATCAAAAATTTACACATTTTAACAATAACGAATTTGGTATAAGTGGCCTCCTAAACTCGAGGCGACCCTCAAAAACGGATTGCAAATTTGGAATCAAGGGGTCCTTTCCTATAAGCTGGGAACAAAAAAAAAAATCCCAGAAACAGCCAGAGACTAGAATTGTTCCCAATTTTTTTAACGATATGCTATCGACGATCTGGTTATCGCTTTGTTCTGAAAATGCGAAGTGACGAACAAAAATTGACTAGTGTAAAAGGCCTCATTCAGTTATTAGATAGAGGCCTCTTAGGGGCTGTTTACACATAACCGCATTTAGCATTTTTCAGCATTTTCCCAAAATGCTGAAAAATGCGGTATGAATTTGCGTGTGTTTGTTGTTGTATTTGTGAACCGCATTTTTCAGCATTTTGGGAAAATGCGAAAAAAATGCGATTATTTCCCGAAAAACTATCGATATTTTTAGTCTCATCTCTGATAAAATACACATCGCAGTCAAAAACATCTGATTCATATTCATTGCATCATGGCGGAGGAGGAGATCAGCTGATTTCAAAAATGCCAAATGCGAAATACTGTAGTGTAGACACCAATTTTAAAAATGCGCATTTTAGGGATGCAAATGCTAAATGCGATTTTGTGTAAACAGCCCCTTACATTAGTCAATAGTTCACCGTCAATTCTCATTTTCAGTACAATACGATAACATATCGTTATCGAAAAGTTGAGCGTTTTCTGGTTGCACGTACTCGCTCAATCCGTCTTTGCTCTCTTTCGTTTATCGAACTTATCGATGGCTGAGAGCAAATTACTGACATTTATTTTATTCGTTTTCGTTGTTCGTGGAGACAGCATCGCATGCTATTGTATAATATATTATTACTTATTTTTCTTGATCCATATTTTCGGGTCTTACATTCTTGTATGTACCGAAAACTATAAATTGAAGACTAATTTTATTGTTATAAGATATGAAGAAAAATGTTATGAATATATTTTAAGTTTCAGGATGGTTGTTACGGAATACGCGGCAAAGGCGAAAATATTTGTTCTGCTCCTATTGAATCAAGGTATTGATATGTATTTAAATGGAAGCAGCTACATTTCTATCGCCTAAAACGCCTGAAATTTTCCGTCGTTTCTGGAGTTTCGCCTTTATTCTTTTAACAATATGAAAAGCGCCTAGATAGTTTACTCCTACAAATTGTATATAGAGTATGTCTTCAAACAGAACAATTTAACAGCTACTCACTAAAAATGGTCTTTTTCAAAAAGCAATATTAACCCTGCTACTACGTTAGGGTCTTTTGATGACCCAAATCGTATTTAACATTACCGGATTTCTAACTGGTGGAATATAATTGAAAGTTCTTACTACTCAGTGCATCAATTGTTGAAATATATTGAATTCAATTAGTTTTATCACCATCTTAGGCTTAGAAAATTTTTTTATTGCAAGTGTTTACGCATATCATGTTCGGGTCATTTTATGACCCTCTATCATTTTTAGCTGGAATTCGTTTACAGCAGTGACTAAACGAAGAGCGTAAGCATATGTGTGAAATGAGAGGAAAAAAAGACCTTTACTGAGTGCATATCTTGCAAAAAACCTGTTTGTCCGTCACACCGACACACAATCACTCAAACGACGATATATTGCATTGATCACAAGCCTTAAAAATATTTTTTAAATGTACAAATTTGAATTTTCTCAAGAGAAAAATGTGGGGGGTCAAAATATGACCCGAACATAACATGTGTATTTTTTTTCTAACGTAGTAGCAGGGTTAATTCAAGCATTTTGAAATAGTCCTTAGCATCAATAATTAAATTTATTAAAACAAAACAGTTAGTGCTGTATTTATGCTTCTGCTATCAACCCTTAATCAGATATACATAATTTACTTTGCTTGTATTTTATAAAATATTACCCCTGTGTGGAAGAGGAAAATGTCATAAAAGGTATACAAAGCAAGAATTGGCGATCAATTCTTTCGAGTAAGTGTAAAAGCGAATGCAACTCCAAAAGGGAATATCGATAGGAATTGACGGTCAGCAAGTGATGCCAGATTGTGGGTTTTTCCCCATATTGTGGGTTTTTTCACTCAAATATCGTGACATGGGGAAAAGTATGGGTAATTTTATATCGAAATTTATGTACTACATTTAAGGCATATTTACTACTTATGAGAATGAAAATCGTGTTTTCCCTCTTCCAGTACCATGCATGACTCTTTATGCTGTATCTAGTCGCGTGTTCCCTAAAGCTGCAATCATTCATGGCATAAGACGGCATAACAGAACATAACATAACATAAAATAACATAAGAGCTTTTCGAGTAGTCAGTGAAGACATAAGAAAACATAAGAGCACAGAAGAGGCAATGTTGCAATTTGCGCACATTGCGGAAAGGGGGAAAAAATTATTTTCACAATTTCTCAAGAAATAATTAACAAACGCTAGTAAATCAGTTCGGGACATGCCGAAAAGTAATAAAATATATTTTGCTTTCATAAAAAATTATATGCTTAATACTATTTTAATATATTACAACATTAGTAATTGTGGCTTTTCGAGATTTTCCAAAAAAGGGTAAATGTGACAGCTTTGGGAAGGAGTTGGCAGCACAAATTCAAATCAGCTGGCTCGAACTTACATAAGACGGCATAAGAAAAATCTGTTTTATACAGCTTCTTCTGTTCTGTTATGTTATGTTATGCCATCACTGACGACTTGCATACAACATGTATTGAATAGATAGAACCAGCTGATTATGCTATGTTATGTTATGCCGTCTTATGCCATGAATGATTGCAGCTTAAGTGTTGTAAAGAAACTTGGTTTTTTTTTTAAGTCATGAATAAGACTGCAATTTTAAGTTACTTTTATGTTTTGTTATTTTCTTGATACTTTTATTAAAATATTAAAATATTGTGTTTAAATCCAATGTTCAATTTTGAAATCGGTACGCCCATATTTTCAAAAAATCATTCTGGGTTTTTTCGTGGGTTTTTTAGTTTTTGAAAATGGGGAAACGTGGGTTTTTTCCAATATATGAGGGTTTTTTTATTGATAAAATCTGGCATCGCTATTGACTAATGTAAAAGATAGATTATCGAACTGAAATCTTATCGAATTGTCTTCACCGATTGTTTTGAAACTTCGCTAAGTTGTCAAAAAGCAACAATAACAAAGTAGCGGGCAAAAGAAAATAAATTTTATTTTATATTACAAAATTCAATTACTTACAAACATAACCAATGCCAAACAAAGTCTCCTTGTGTGTCATTAAAGTTGAAGTTGAAATAAAACCGACTGAAGAAGGTAAGGAGAAAATAAGTGTGATCATTTCTATATTTATATATACGGATAGTGCAAAAGCCAACTAGTACTATGTAGTTCTTTTCTTACCCTGTCCATATAAAATTGTGTAGAAAATCAAGATAAATATCCAACAAAGATCCAAATAGCAAACACAAGTCAAATGTTTGAGATTTTTTTGTTCTAATTTGATTTTCATATAATTATCAAATCGATAACACAAACCTACAAATTATAACTTTTTCATTCCTTTCTTTATTTCAGTGCTGATTTATTGTGTTTAGGGACCCCCTGATTTCAAAAATACCAATAAAATTTTTTCCATCACGTCAGAGTTTCGAGAAAACCACGCATTAATTTTTTTGTATCAATGATTTTTTCGAAAGGGGTTTTCTAAATTGTGGTATCCCATATTTAAAGTTTTTAAACCATAATGTGTTCTATGATAATTCAATTTTCACGAAATATCAAAAACACCAAAAAGTTTTAACAATTAATGGTGCAATTTGATGCTCAAAGTCGAAAATTTTTGATTTTTCTGTAAAAAATTCACTTTTTGTGTACTTTCAACGATTTTATCTTAAAAAGCGCTTGTGTTATTTTCAATATCAGCATTTAGGACCGAAGAACTATCTATTTTGTGTAGATTTTTTCTTACCTGAGAAGTTTCGTCTAAGGTTTCGCAGAGAAATAATCATTCTTATGAAGGCATTTAAATCGAAAATTCTAGCAACATGTTGCAATTGAAAAATTTACTTGTTTTTATTATAAAAAGTCAAAGGCGATACGACTTTGTTTTGATATTTATTC
>CM035808.1:93599858-93712838 GCA_020466095.1 Chlorops oryzae | reverse complement strand
TTATTCCTAACATATGATTTTCAGCTAAAGAAAACTTCACAAAAAATTACATATCGTGACTTTAATAATATTAACACCCTTCTTTTAGATACAGCCACTAGAGAAGTGCCTTTATGGAAATGAACATTTTGAAGCTTTTTCATGATCATATTTCCATTAAATCTTTTACAGCAAAAGTCTTTGATAAGCCATGGTTCAAAAAAAAAAATTTAGAGACTCTATGGATAAGCGTGACAATTTCTATAAGTGCTGGAAAAGATATGGGCATTTCCATCGTAACTCACGCGACAGGCGTACGACTTCAAGGCTTGCTTACTCGAAAGCTTATGTAATTAAAGTATAAAAAATTAACAATGTACATATATTTTAGTAGAAGTACTAACGGTATGGTCTATCAAAATTGTCCTTGCAACAACTAACTAAGAATAGCAAAGTTAAATGTTTTCGTAACCCACGCGACAAAAAAAGGAAGTGCGTTTTACAAGGAAAGTTACAAATTGAAAATTTAGCGAATTTTTCGTACACAACTTGCCTTCTTTTAATTTTTGAAATAATTAGAAAACTGTGAAATTTTATAATAAACCCACTCAGCCAATCAATTTCGGGTGTTCAATAATATATTGAGCTTTTAAAAAATATTTGCCGTAACTCACGCGACATAACTCACGCGACAAAATTTCCGTTAAGAAAATTAGTGTTCAAATATTGAAAGTTTAGCTTTTAAACAAAGTTTTAATAAATATAAAATAACATAACAAAAATGTATTTCATTACCAAAAAAACAAAAAAAAAAAGTTAATTCCAAAATTTAAGAAGATAAAAAAATCAGTCAAAGATTCATATTACATTTACACGTCTATAGTGGGTCTGGGATAGCGTACGGGATGCGTGCTATGCTCTTGATCCCAGGGTCCGAGGTTCGATTCCTGGCACAGGCGAAACGGACTGTAATGTTCCAAGCCTAGCACTGGTTTTTAAAAATCGCATGTTAGGGGCACACTACATAATAAGACATACACTCACACAAACACAAGAAAACCTCCTTGGTATCACAAGGGGCCGATTAACGGCCTAAGTGGCAGCCACTTCATCCTACCTACCTACATACACGTCTATATCTTAATGTTATGCTTTTTTGAATAAAAGGTTTTGGCGACTGCAATACAATTTTTGTTGACAAATGAAAAATAATGATTATTTTTTTATTCCCACAATATTACGAATTTTGACCGTTTGTGTCTTCCTATAATCTCTCCACTTTCCATCATCTTTTCTTAAATTCGATCTCCACTTCTTCTTTCTTTCTTTGACTTTGTTGTTTTCTTCTTTCTTTTCCATCTTTTTGCCCAAAATAAAAAAACATTAAATATTATTGAAGCTTTCGTATTCGAATTTGCTCTTACCGTAACTCACGCGACAGATTTCAACAGCAAGTAATAGATATGTAAACAAAATATATAGGATTTTTTTTTATCACTTTTAGTTGTTGAACTTATTCTCTCTTTAGCCGCAAAAGATCTTGCACTGAAACTTTTTTTTTATAATCACACTGGTCAAAAATTACATATATTCGTAACTCACGCGACATAAAAATAGAAATAAAAACAATATAAAAAATTTACAGTTATTTCATATGCAAGCGCTCTCTTTGCATAGTGGGACTAACATTCAAAATTATTAGACCAAATTTTACCCAATACCATTCCTTTTAACCAGCCGTAGGCTTATAACATGTTCATAGAAAAATTATATCAAGATTATCGAAAAATTTCGCCACATGTTTCGACAAGGTTTTTTTGGGTTTAAATATTATGTAAGATATTAAAACTTTCAGAATTAAAGCTTCATGTATAAGAGTATTCTAATATATAAAAAAATTTGACTTAGCAGCACATAAAATTTTTAAGTTGTGGTTGACATTTCTGTGGAAATGCCCATATAGAACTCCCGACCTTTTGAATAACTTCAAATATTTTCGTAAAAAAGTTGCTTCTGAAGTCAAAATTGAAAAAGCAAAATTTTTTTATTCAAAATTTTCATCCGCGCGCAACTCTAAACAAATGTGGAAAGAAATACGAAATATGGGCTTGAGAAGTTCATCTTATTTCAGCGTTGATACCTATCCGAAAGATTAAAATGCTATTAATGAACAATTCGTTAATTTCCAGTCTGCTAATTTCCCAGAAACTGAGTACGATCTTTGCAATCAGACCGTTGTGAATCAATTTGAATTTTCGTGCGTAGACCAACAAAGTGTACTCAAAAGTTTACTGTCTGTCACATCGAATGCCGTAGGCCTAGATGAATTACACCCTAAATTTATTAAATTACTTTTCCCAATACTACTACCTTATATTACTGGAATTTTCCACAATATTCTTACTAAATCTATCTTTCCAAGCAGCTGGAAAAGAGCCAAAGTTATTCCAATCCCTAAACCCAATGGGGAACGGCGTCCAATTTTTATTCTCTCATACCTTTCTAAAGACCTTGAAAAAATTATATACGAGCAAATACATAATCATATTACTGAGAAATCTCTTCTGACTGATTGCCAATCTGGTTTTAGGAGCAAGCGAAGCTGCATTACTCCTCTAGCTGACGTCACGGAAGACCTCAGAAGCGCACTTGATAACAATGAAATTAGTTTTCTAACGTTACTAGATCACAGTAAAGCATTCGATACTGTTAATCACAATACATTATGCAAAAAGCTCTCATGCTTTTTTGGCTTTTCAACTTCTGCTACTGCTCTTATCAATTCATATTTAACACTAAGGATCCAGAAAGTTTCCGTTGGAAATGCTCACTCGTTGCCTTTAATCGTTAAAAGAGGGGTACCCCAGGGTTCAATATTTGGTCCTCTGCTATTCACGCTGTACATAAACGAGATTCCTCTTCAAATAACTCATTGTAAATTACACATCTATGCAGATGATCTTCAGGTCTATTTAAGCTGTAAGTTTGACTCTCTATCTCTCGGATCTGCTGAGCTAAATAGTGATCTCGACAAGATTAACTCTTGGGCCCTAAACAAAAGCTTATGCATTAACCGTAAAAAGTCTAAATGCATAATCATAAGCAAGAGAAACTTAGATTTGACTGAAATTCCATCTATTAAAAATAATGGTGAAGTAATTAAATTTGTTGAAACTGCTAAAAATCTTGGAGTGATCTTTAACCGCTCACTCACTTGGAGTGATCACATACGTTGTGCTATTGGGAAGACCTATAGTTTGCTCCGTATGCTATGGCGATCGCAACTCTTTACTCCCTTCAAAGCTCGACTACTTTTAGCAAAGACGTATTTGATGCCTGTCCTATTGTATGGCTGTGAACTTTATGCAAGCTGTGACTATTTAAGCAAACGAAGATTAAACGTCATGTTCAACAACATTGCGCGGTATGTCTACACAGAAAAAATAGATTGTAGTAATGGCAAATGATTTCTGCATTTGGTATGCTAGTAAAAATAAAGTATTTGAACTAAATAAAAAATAGTCGTCTTGAGATAAAATTAGTAAAGAGAAATGAAATTTCAGTTGCCGCGTTGATTTTGCGCAACTGTAATGTAGTTGAAACAAAAGCCAAACTGCTCTTGACAAGAACAAACAACAATTTTATTTACCACGAATGGAATATTCGTTAAGTTTAATGAATTTTTTTTGAAAATACTAATCCATAGAATTTTTGTAAAATCAAAAACATTTTTGTTTAAGTTAAATAATGGAAATTAGTTATGTCAAAGAAAAAGGGGACAAATTTGCTGTTAAGGTAAACAACATTTATTCATTTCAACGTGCATTTACTGTTGAATTTGACAGGCATCAGCTGATTATTGGTCATTCTCTCTGTGTTAATTGAAATGAGAAGACTCGTGTATGTGCTTTTGCGGTTTGTTTTTTAATAAAACGCTGAAATTGAAAATTAAACATTTAATAAAAAGAAAATGGACCAGGCAACAGAAAAGGTAGATGCTGGGATTTTATCATTTGACCTGGAAAGTGATGATATGAGCATTGAAAGTGCTGAAAGTGCGGAGATGTTCAATTTGTTAGCATCATGGGAACTGTCTTTTGATGCAATCAAAACAGTCATTGACTGCAGGATCAATTCCTTGAGTCGATTAAAAATGCTGAACAAGGAGGATATCAATGAACTTTTCGACTCCAGACAATTATTTGGAGAAAAAGTTTGTTTCCGTTATAATCTTCAAAAGTGGCGTATTGAAAACAATGTAGGTATATATGCAAAGATCAAATTTATTTTTTCTCATGTTAAAGTTTTTTTTCATTTCTAGTACGAGCCGTTGCAAGGCACTGATTGCACTTCATCTAACTCAACCCGCGTAGAAGAGTGCATGAGCTCCCCTATTGCTATTGAGTATTCATTCAAATTAAAAGAAGCTTTAGAAATAACAGTAGATGGCAAAGATACTATTTCAAAATTTTTGGTCACCAACACATTAAATGAGAGAGACCAGACTGCTATTGTACGAATTATTGTGGACTATTTTATATTGAATAACATTCAAATGGACGCTAAGGCCATGAAAAGCTTAGCAGAAGATATAACCAAACTTTTTCCGTCGGAAAATGCAACAACTTACTACATACCACGATCGAAAATCAAAAATGCGTCTGGAAAATTGTATGATCGGTACTATAATCAAAGAAATAAAAGGAAAAACTTAACTTTAAGGTCCTCTTCTCCTAAAATACACAAGCCGAACTGTGAATTAAATGCTGTTGGACAAGAAATAAAAAGTCCAAATGATATTGCTGAGTTTCAGTTGAAGAAAAAATGGTTGGTGCAAATAAGATATTGCATAATCTAAACTGTTATTACATAGAAAAAATCGAAAAATTTTCTCTACCGAAAAAACCAGTAGTATTAAACAACGGCGAAAAAGTTGTAAGGAAAGTTATTTTCAAAAATAAATGACAATTAAATTAAGTGCCTCAGTATATGTTTAAGTATATTATAACGTTTTGAAAAGAGCTTAAATGAATTTTGTATCTTTAAATTAGAAAAAAAAAATGTATTCGAATGATTTTTTAAGTGCTTAAGTTATGTCTGATCTCTTACTTTATAATCCTAAGATAAACGAAGTTTGAATTGATTTTTATTTTTTACTCTTTATTTTTTTAAAATATATATGTACATACATACCATGAACAATAATAAAATAATTAAAAAAAACTTATAAAAACAATTATTTTAAAAGGAAACTTTTGGTATTTACAATTTCGCAGGTTGAGGAAAATAAAAATGCTTTTAAAACAACATTTTTCGCATTTAAGCCCCTGTAGTTCGGGCAAATGAAAGCGCATTTGAATTTACCATTACTTTTTTATTATGTTCATAGTTAAAACAAGCAAAAGCGTATTTGATTTAACATTCTTAACATTTGATATTAAGAGTGTTTGCCAAATGCAATTTTACTGTTAAATCAAATAGCAATTGCTATTGGGTACATTTCGAATGCAAATTCTATTTGTGGTAAGGTTAAAATCATTTGATATTACTAGGTCATTTTTTTCTGTGTATAAATGTAGACGGTTTGAGAATATTTCCCAATTCAGTTCGTTCATTTACGGCATTTCATGTAATAATCTGTTGCGCTTGCGTTCCTTGATGTTTCTACAAAAGATTATAGCTCACAAGGCTCCCAAATATTTTTACAGCAGGCTCAAATTCACTCGATCTAATAGAGGTAAGAAACTTGTCCTAATACGACATAACTCTTTGAATTTGGAACGCCAGTTCTACATAAGTACAATCCGCCTCTGGAACACACTTCCACCTAACATTCAAATTTTAAACAACGCCGCAACATTTAAAAGACTTGCTACAATTTTCCTACAGACTAATTTTCACAATTAACCCTCTAGTTATTATGCAATAATCCTATTCTAATTCTTTCCTTCCTCCCTTTTTCTCTTCATTCCTATTTCCCAATCTTATAGATATAGTATTACACACTCTTTTTTTTTCTATTCCTCCTTTGTTAAGAACTCTCAAATTACTGTATGTTTGACTAGTACAGTTATAAGAATATATATTCTTTTGTACTAGAATGCGCAAATAAATTATAAAAAAAATTAAAAAAAAAACATGCATTTAATAATCAAGTAAAAAATAACGAGTCTTCGGCCATTTTATGTAAAAGATTTTTCTAGTCAATAATGTAACACTATCTTAATGTATTGAAATAAAAAATGTTTGTGAATAAAAATCAGGTGCAAAGAAAAATAAAATGAAATTGAAATTTTTTCAGAAAGCCCTGGATAGAGGATTTTGATTTTTGGTTTTATATGATGTAGAAGCAATATATTTGAATAGTCAGCAAAAACACTCAAGGTGTACGAACTATTCATGTAAATTCGTTAAGGGGCATCGTGCAAAAGTTCCTTTTTAAAATCTAAAGTCGAATACCTTGGGTTCGAGATTAACACAGGGGTGGTTCGACCAAATCCTCGAAAAATCAAGCCTTAATTGCGCTGCTTCCACCTCAATCTGTTCATCAAGTGCGACAATTTGTTGGCTTAGTCTCCTATTTCTGTTAGTCCGTACCCGCCTGAGCACGAACAGATACGAAAAAAAATTGTCTCTATATTAACAAGCAAACCAGTTTTCACAATTTCTGACACTTCACATCCAATTGAACTGCATACCGATGCTAGGCCGATAGCTATGGCGCTATTCTTTTGCATTAAATTGACAATAAGGACCCTACCCAAACATCCTCTTATAGACCAATTAGCCTTCTCCCTTGCCTCTCAAAACTATTCGAAAAGGTTCTTTTAGCTAAATTAACACCTTATTTGCAAGAGCAGAATATAATTCCAAAACATCAATTCGGGTTTAGGAAACAACACGGTACTATCGAACAGGTAAATCGAATTACCAACGAAATCAGGATTGCCTATGAAAATCGGGAGTATTGCTCTGCAGTATTCATAGATGTGCAGCAAGCATTCGACAAAGTCTGGCACGATGGATTGTTGTACAAAATCAGAAAACTACTTCCCGTTAATTTTCACGCGATCTTTGAGTCATATTTAAAACATAGAACGTTCCAAGTAAAACATAACTCGTACGTTACAAAAAGTTTTGAAATCAATGCAGGAGTACCCCAAGGGAGTGTTGTTGGGCCTTTTCTTTATCTAGTATACACAGCAGATATTCCTTATAACGATCGAATCGTGATTTCAACATTTGCTGATGACACAGCGGTCCTTAGTCGGCACAAGGACATTAGTGTTGCAACTTCTACACTGCAAGATCATCTCAACAAAATACAAAATTGGCTTTCTAAATGGCGTATCAAAATAAATGAGATCAAATGCCAACATATTACTTTCACGCTCAATAGAAAAGCTTCTCCGGACATTTTTCTCAATAACGTACGCATCCCACAATGCGAAGATATCACATATCTCGGTATTCATTTGGACAAAAGATTGACATGGCGTAAGCATATTGAAGCCAAGAGAACCCAAATGAAACTTAAAGCCATAAGCCTGCACTGGTTAATAAATAGCCGTTCTCCTCTAAAACTTGAGTATAAGATCCTCCTGTACAATCAAGTTATAAAACCAATATGGATGTACGGGTTACAATTGTACGGGAATGCAAGCGCTTCGAATATAGAAATCCTGCAAAGAGCGCAGTCCAAAATACTAAGGACTATAACGGGAGCTCCTTGGTTTATCTCAAATGAACGGATTCATAGAGAGTTAAACGTTGAACTGGTCAAAGCTGAGTTCACCAAAATCAAAGAAAAGTATTTTAATAAATTGCGAACTCATGTAAATCCACTTGCGCGTGGACTGTCGAACATATCGAACTCTTCGAGATTAAAAAGGAATGATCGACCAGCGATTTCAAATCATTCTTCTACAGCAGGAGCTTTCCATGCACATCCATCAACTCTGCTTCCCTAGCAGATCGACACGCGTTTCTTGGTGCATTCCATGCACGTCCGTCAAAACAGCTGATCGGTATCTCGGTGGGTGCTCCTAGTACCCAATGCATTTCTCCATGCAATCCACGCCAAAACAGCTCTTTTAGCTTATCGGTATCTCGGTGGGTGCTCCTAGTACCCAATGCATTTCTCCATGCAATCAACGTCAAAACAGCTACGCGCTTCCTGTATGCATATATGCGGTTGTAACAAATCAGCTCTCCTAGCTGCTTAAATCGTTTACCCTAGAGGAAAACACCGGAAATATTTCGCGTGCTACTTCACACATCAGTTAAGCCTAGTTAACGTTACCTGAGGCCCGCTATTGATAAAAACTTGCGACTCATAAACTTTTCGAAATTAAGGAAATGCTTTGTGATCTGTAGTTTTGTTAAACTAGGTGTAAGATTTCGAAACTTATTGCAAGACTCCTGCTTTACAGGAGTGATACAATAAATAATAAAACGTTTTAAAAAAAAAAAAAAAAAAAAAAAAAATTGACAATAAGCCACACGTTATCGAGTATTACAGCAAGGGGACTTCCCCAGCTGAGTCCAAAAAGTCCCCCTCTAAATATTTTCTACTCAGCATACACCGCAAGAGTTTTCCAGGAGTATCAAGAAATAGGACAAGGCCGGCAAGATCATTTTTCATAAGATAAAAGGAAAAACTGATTTCAACTAGTTTAGCTTGGGTCTAGTGCCAAACTGGCCCAAAAAGGACTAGTTGTAATCAGTTTTTTGAAAAAATTTAAGAGCCAAAATTTTTAGAATTTTTCACTTATTCTATATATAAATTTTCATTGAAATCGGACGTCGGCAGCGGTTTGAATGCATGTTCGACGATATTTGCATGATGCATTTTGAATTTGAGTAGAGTCGGAAAACTCCTTATAACTTCTACAGTTTTCTATTTCAATTTCAGCATACCATAACTTTTTGGAAACTTAAAATACGCAGTTATTGTTTCAAACTAAAAAACTGATTTTCAGAACTTTTACCGAATAAATATATCAAAATGAATTCAAAAAATTTCGAAAAAAAATCAAAAAACTCCACATTTTTCAAATTTGAATGGCTATAGATCTTGATTGGAACACATGATACATCGTTGAAAAGGTACATTCTTCCTCTTTTAAGCAAGATAAATAAAACACAAAACATATTCATACTTTCTGAGATTTTGAGAAAAATCCAGAAATTGACGCGAAAATTTCAAAAATCGTCCTCCTGACCACAAAATCAAACTTTTAAAAAAAATTGGATTTTCATATATAATCTGATTAAGCGAGCCAGAAAACAACCATTAGAAACCAGAAACAAAATTAAAGTTTCATTTTGTCGACTTGTGCAATTGTATTACAGTCAAAACCATTTATAACAGACTTAAAGGGACCGGAAAATCTGTCTGTTGTATACGATATCTGTTATAGAAATATATCATGTCGGTGAACTTAGCCCCCCATGTCGAAATTTAAAAAATTGCAAAACTTGTGCTGAGTTGTGCCCGATGTGTGCTAGTTTGTGCCGCAAAAGAAAAAAAAATCCTTCGTATAGTTTGGATTTTATGGGGAGGTCCTTTTTTCACCGTGAAGTTGGCCCCCCGATTGAAATATTTTTTTTAAACAAGAAGTGATTTAGGTTGTGCCCAGGATGAGTATTATGTGCCAACTAAGGAAAACTAAATCATTCACACGTGTAGTTTGTTATAAGGACATTTCCATTTTCCCTTAAGAAGTTGGCCCCCCAAGTCCTTTTTTTCGAAAAAAATTTTATTGTGCTGTGCCTTGCGCAGCACGTGGACCGATGTGCCGCTTTTGAAAAAACAAAATTTTCAACGGTAGGACTTTTATGAGGAGGTCCTTTGTAGAAAGTGCATTTTCTACCACCATATTTATCATTAGGGCATTTAAATAAAAAGGCAATATGCTAGATTTCTCCAATATTCTTATTTTAATAAAAAAAACAATTTAAAAATAAGATTAAAATAGATATAAACAAAGAATTCGATCTCGCCAAGAATTGATACGAAAGCTTTTGTGCATTCAAAAGCTTTTGTGTATACGAAAGCTTTTTTACAGCAGTGTTGTTTTATAAAGTAGCAAAGAGTTAAATAAATAGTAGTTTTTGTAACAAAAAAGAAGTTATTCGTGAAAAAGTGAGTACATTTTTTTTGTTATGGCATCCCTGTAAATTTTGACGTTTCAAGTATTCTGAAAAATTTGCTTCGGTGGTTTGTTTTGTGTGTTTTTAGTTTTTATACCCGACACACTCTGTGTTGAGGGTATATTGCGTTTGTGTGGTTGTGTGTAACACCCAGAACCAGTTGAGATAGACTATACAAAATATATATAGAAATGATCAGCGTCACCAGGAGATTCGATTTAGCCATGTCCGTCTGTCTGTCCGTCTGTTTGTATACAGTTTTCTTATCGAAGGAGTTGAGCTATCTTGATGAAATTTGATATGCGTACCAAAGAGTATTAATATACATAAGAGCCGCCAACGTACTCTATCGGCTCTCTTAGCATTTTGAAAATGCTGGCCTCCTTATTACGATACACTTTGTCTCTATGCCATTTCGTCTCACATCACAAAGCGAATGCTGATTGAAAACAAAAATGCGCAACGCGAGTGCGAGAAACGTGCGTAAATGGATATTTAATGAATGAACTGTGCGTTTGCTTATGCGCAGAGAAAAAAGGGATGGACATTTTTTTATGCTTGTGCGAAGAAAAAATAGCCGAACACAGTGTGCAATATTTGACTATTTCAAATCTTTCTTCAGACAAGTTCTATTTTACTTGTTATTGATATAATTTTTATAGTAGAATAAAAATTTAAATGTTATCAATTTGTTTCTATGTAGACATTAAGAAAGCTATTTTGCTGAATTTTATATTCATAATTTATAGTTCATGAAAATTTTTTCATAAAATGAAAGGAAGAGAATCGATATTTGCACACTGTATCATACTTTTGAAATTTTTTTTAGTAGGATTGATTGAAATGGGAAAAATTCGTTCTTGGAAGGACGGTGGAAGGGAAAAGAAGTTCTATATATATGAGCATAAGAATGCTTGTATGTATTTAAAAAGGAATGATTCAGCTTGTGTACATTCGATGGTGCAAATACGTTGTCCGTTGAAGACCCATAAAAAAGTTTTTTGAAAATTTCAATTTTGTTATTGACTTCAACAATTTTTTCTCTTACATTTAAATATAATATTTTGGTAATATTCACAAAAATCCTTAAATTTATTGAACAAATTTCAATATAAAGGCAATTCAAAAAGTCTTCTAAAATTCATTTTTAATTTAGCCCCACCTAAAGGGAGTATTTTTACAACTGAAAATACTAATTTCAGCAGAGGATAAAATTAAAAGAGATTTTAGAAGACGTTGTAGATTATATAATTTTTAATATCAAAAGTAAAATTACATTAGCATCAGAAAAATATCAGAAAAAATATTTTTTTCGATTGCTAAAAATTAATATTTTAATAAAATGATTACCCTAAGCCCGAAAAAATAATAAGAATTAAAATTAAAATATAAAAAGGGTCGAATTAAAAAACAAAAACATAGACATAATTTACAAAAGGAAACAACACCAGGCTTCGACTTTCTCGCTTTAGGCCCCAAGTCACCCTACAGAACCAACGGATTATTTGCATTGGCACGTAGAAACAGGAAAACAACAAAGGGACCGACTCGAAAAAAACATTTTTGAATTTTTCAGCGGCCGAAATTTCAAAGGACAAACGGCCAAATAAAACCACGTACGTACATTCGCCCCAAATATATATGCCATAAGTGAGGAGCAAAAAAATCAAAGGCCCAAAACTTAAGACTGAAAACCTTTCTAAATCAAAGGCGGAATCAGATTTTCTTTTTGTTTTGTCCTTTTATCAATTCCTAATTTCAGTGTTTTCTTTCCTGATTTCATGTTTGTGAAGTGATGCCAACTCTTTAAAAAGGAAATCGTAATTGTTTCGTCAAAAAGGGCTAAACCGCAGTTAGCTAAAAAGGGCTAAATTAAAAAAAAAAAAAACCAAAAAGGGATATCAAAAGTATTTTGTTTGTTCAACCTCAAGTGGGCGCAGATGAAATTGTACTTTTTTTTTTTATTGAGTTGGCTAACAAAATCAATAAAACCGTTCAAAACATTTTTTTATTTATAACTAGGTACGTTTTATTAACATAACATGTATATAAAAATTAAAAATTTCAAAAACGCAAAAGAGGGCTAAGTTTTTTGTTGGAAATGGGCTAAAATTGCGCGTATTTTAGTTTCGGGCTAAAAAATTTTTTTTGCGTTCTGGGCATACCAATTAGGGCTAAAATAGCCCGAAAAGGGGCTAAGCTGGCATCACTGTTTGTGAGCGTTTCAGTTTTCAAAGCATCCCAGCGGGAAAAGGTAGACATTGGTAAACGAGCGAGGTAATCGATACAACATATGTCTACCACTTACCCGCGTCGATGAAAATTAACACGGCGATGTCATTGAAAATTCGTTCGTTACCTCTTTCGCTTACTTCTTTGCTGAAGAATTCTATGACGAACCCCTCATCAAAAAGTCTACGACGACTATGTGAGCAATAATTTTTCCGCCTCCCTTACCTTTTTCTTCGAAGCATTCTCCTATGACCCTTTCATCGAAGAATTCCTCGACGAATAAGGTAATCGAAGAACAAACTTCCCGCTGGGATAGTGTATCGTAATGCGGAGGCCAGCATCGGGAATGAGTGAAAAATGGCATTCGCAATAGAGTACGTTGGCTGCTCTTATATTTATTAATACTCTTTGATCGTCATCTACGTGGTATCATCGAGAACGAGTCAAAAATGGGATTTGCCATAGAGTACGTTGGCGGCTCTTATACATATATATTAATACTCTTTGGTATTTCCACGAAAATGTTGCACTCGTTACCATCGTTTTAATAAAAAAAAAAAAAAAATTTGAAATTAAATTTTTTCTGCACAGTTTTACTTGTTGAACGATTCGAAATGAGTGTTCAATATATTTAACAAATACAAATATTCGAAAAAGTTTCATTTCATTACTTTTTTTTTAGATTAAAATGATGGTAACAGGAGCAACATTTTCGTGGAAATACCCCTCCCTTTCTGTTACTACGTTTATACGTTAAACCTTATTCACGAATAGGAATATCGCAAATAGTGAAGTCACCGTTTATACGGCAACCGAGATTAGTTGGTCTTAGCGCTACCTGACTGCCAAAACGAAATGAAATGGTAGCACACATGACACATGATTTCATAGCATCAGGAATGCTTTTACCATTAGTTTTTCAAAAGTGAAAAAATGTCAGTCTCTGATTTAAGTATTATCCATGTGCAGCGGTTGGTTTCCTTTCCGTTCTCCATCTTTTTTGCTAGATTTTTGAACTCAAATTAAACAAAAGCGCTGCCGGATCGTCAAAAAGAGAGAAATCAGCGAAAAATGTGGCATCACCTTTCGTGTTTATCGCGAATAGTCTCACTATTCACGAATAACTTTCGTGAATTAGCTATTCGCGAATAAGACCGTTTATACGGTAAAAATCGCTAATCGCGATATTCTTATTCGCGAATAAGGCGTACGTATAAAAGTAGTATGTTTCATGTAAAGAAACTAATGTTAAGTGAATGTTGTCAAAATGTTTTTTACACGTTTAACCTCCGACATGCAATATTTTGAGCTGTTTTTAATCGATTAGTGCCAGAAATTACTTTTCGTAATCAGAGATCCAACCGGTTAGGAATTTTATAAAAGAAATAATTGTTTCAAAACATTAATTTTCCGATTTCTATTATTTCAATAAAAAAAACAAGTAAGAAAGCTAAAGTCGGCTAAGCCCGACTTTGAAATACCCAGCGTCCCGACATAATGAGCGCACTATGTTTTACTTCTCTATTTGTGGGCGTGGCAGTGGGCGGGCCACATAAATTATTTTCCTACACCTTTCATTCGCCTTGATGAACCTATGTTGCGAATTTGAAGCTCTACGCCTTTTACTTCGGAAGTTAAGAAAAATCTTCATTTTTAGGCGTGGCAGTGGGTGGGCCACATACATTTTAGTTCCTTCACCTTTCATTTGCCTTGGTCAACCTATGTTGCGAATTTGAAGCTTCTACGCCTTTTACTTCACAAGTAACGATAAACCCTTATTTATGGGCTTATTTGTGGGCGTGGCTCGAGGAGGGCGGCGTCCATTTTTTTCCAGGATATGTGCCTTTTTGTAGTTTACAAGTACACCTAATATCAGTAGAATGTGTTGAGTGGTTCGCAAGTTACAAGCATTTTACTGAAAACACAATAAATTCATTTGTGGGCGTGGCAGTGGGCGGATGTCTCCCATTTTTACTTAGGATCATACTCGGACCCCGATATACATGTGTGCCAAATTTCGACTTCATTGGTTAAGCCGTTTCGGAAGAGATCCGACCACGGACGGACGGACAGACGGACATGTCTAAATCGATTCAGTTTTTGATCCTGATCATTTCTATATACATATATATGTCTATATCTCCGGAGCTTAGTTCTCCCTGTTACAAGATTCGCACAAAACTAATATACCCCGCTTACGCTGGGTATAAAAACAAACAAGTAAGGGTGTTATAGTCAGGCGAGCCTGACAATAGAATACCCGACACAGACACACATGTTCAAATAATTTTTAATATGAAGAGGTGTTAAGGCCATAAGGGGCCCCCTATACCGACTTTTGTTAAATTTCTTTATGAAAACTGTCCTTTTGCCACGCCCACATTTTCAATTTTTTTGCTCTTATCGGAGGCCTTAATATACGCTAAAATTCTAAGTTTCAGTGGAATATCTCAAAAAATTCGTATTTGGGGCAGTTTTGAGATTTTTGTGACAGAACGTAGTACTGGAGGTACCCTTAATAATGGACCTATCAAAAAATTTTTTGGAGAGGATGTTTATGGCTACAAAGGAAGCATAACTGCCAAATTTCGTTGAATTCCCATTTGAATTTCGGGTGTAGGAGGCCATTTTCGAAAAACGCCCTTCGGCCACGCCCACTTTTTCAATTTTTTGAAATTGAATAACTTGACTTCAAATATGTTCAACTATCAAATTTCATCAGAATATCTTGAAAAACTTCGATTTAAGAGCAGTTTTTGTGATTTTTGTAACAGACCCTAGTACTGGAGGTATCCCTAAAAATGGTCCGATCGGGTCCATTCTCGAACTTGTTCTTACTCATGTGCTTGTGAGTACGCATATCAAATTTCATCAAGATAGCTCAACTCTTTCGATAAGAAAACTGTATACAAACAGACGGACAGACAGACGGACATGCCTAAATCGAATCTCCTGGTGACGCTGATCATTTCTATATATATTTTGTATAGTCTATCTCAACTGGTTCTGGGTGTTACACACAACCACACAAACGCAATATACCCTCAACACAGAGTGTGTCGGGTATAAAAACTAAAAACACACAAAACAAACCACCGAAGCAAATTTTTCAGAATACTTGAAACGTCAAAATTTACAGGGCTGCCATAACAAAAAAAATGTACTCACTTTTTCACGAATAACTACTTTTTTGTTACAAAAACTACTATTTATTTAACTCTTTGCTACTTTATAAAACAACACTGCTGTAAAAAAGCTTTCGTATACACAAAAGCTTTTGAATGCACAAAAGCTTTCGTATCAATTCTTGGC
Organism: Chlorops oryzae; assembly: GCA_020466095.1. Classification (NCBI taxonomy): domain Eukaryota; kingdom Metazoa; phylum Arthropoda; class Insecta; order Diptera; family Chloropidae; genus Chlorops; species Chlorops oryzae. The sequence continues at coordinate 93,697,160 of CM035808.1, read as the reverse complement.
GAGATCGAATTCTTTGTTTATATCTATTTTAATCTTATTTTTAAATTGTTTTTTTTTTAAAATAAGAATATTGGAGAAATCTAGCATATTGCCTTTTTATTTAAATGCCTAATGAAAATATGGTGGTAGAAAATGCACTTTCTACAAAGGACCTCCTCATAAAAGTCCTACCGTTGGAAATTTTGTTTTTTCAAAAGCGGCACATCGGTCCACGTGCTGCGCAAGGCACAGCACAATAAAATTTTTTTCGAAAAAAAAGGACTTGGGGGGCCAACTTCTTAAGGGAAAATGGAAATGTCCTTATAACAAACTACACGTGTGAATGATTTAGTTTTCCTTAGTTGGCACATAATACTCATCCTGGGCACAACCTAAATCACTTCTTGTTTAAAAAAAATATTTCAATCGGGGGGCCAACTTCACGGTGAAAAAAGGACCTCCCCATAAAATCCAAACTATACGAAGGATTTTTTTTTCTTTTGCGGCACATAATAGCACACATCGGGCACAACTCAGCACAAGTTTTGCAATTTTTAAAATTTCAACATGGGGGGCTAAGTTCACCGACATAAATATATCGCATATAAAAGACAGTCTGCTATATAAGATACATTTATGATCTATAGCAGACATTCTATTATTTACAGTAATGCCCGAGAAGCACTTTTGGTGGAAAAAAAAAACAGTAAGCAAAGGAATCAGTCAATTGTCTCTTACCAACGATATATCGAGCCGTGTGGACTTCTGAACGTGTATTTTATAAGCGATATGTCTACTACAAGCGATGTCCGTTATATACGAATTCCTATGTATGTATTATTCCCATTAAGCCGGCGCCAGACATGCGGTATTTGCCGATTTCCAAGCACCAAATATTCGTATTATTCCGACCATATACTTGTGTGGATCAGCAAATGCTTGCAAAACACCGATTATTTTCCATAGAGAATGGAACATACACGAATAATCGGACGAATATTTGGTGCTTGGAAATTGCCAAATACCGCATGTCTGGCGCCGCCTTTAGACTTGGAGGGACCAGAGGTTTTGTCTGTTATATACGATAGTCTGTTATAGCCGGACCTGCTATAAACGATTTTCACTGTACTTGTAAGTTATCAAAGTCGCCGACAGGAAAAATTCAGGCAGAGCTTCATTCGATCCCCAAAGTTGATATTTCATTTCATACTATCCACGTAGATATTACCGGTAAATTGATTGGTAAAAACGATCTTAAGAGTATGTAATAGTGCAAATAGACGCATTTACGCAATACGTTTATTTGTATCACACTGTGAATATCGTTACAGAAAACTGCATCAAATCCCTCAAGTCGTTGATATCTTTGTTCGGAATACCTTCTCGAGCTATTGCCGATAAGGGAAGATGCTTTGCTGGGAAAGGGTTTCGTGATTTTTGTAGTATGTATGTAATAAAATATCAATTTACATTTGATTGCTACTAGCGCAAGTCGCGCAAACATACAGGTAGAGATAGTCATGAGCACTTAAAAGAATTTGTTGACTGTAGTTGCAACAAGCAAACGTTCTTGGCAGGACGCTATAGGCGAGATTCAATTGGCGTTGAATTCCACGACCAACCGAGTAAATAAATCAAGTCCTTTAGAGCTATTAAAAGGTAAATAAGTACGGCCATTTGGTTTATTACCAACTGATCCTGACGAACACATAGTCGATGTTGGGAATTTAAGAGCTCAAGTAACCAAAAATATACAGAAAAATGCTTGTTATGAGAAAGAAAGGTTTGACAAAAATAAGGCCAAAATAGTGAAACATAAACTTGGTGATTACGTTCTAGTTAGAAACGACGAGAGAGACCAAACAAAATTAGATCCCAAGTTCAGAGGACCATTTTTAGTGGCGGAGGTGTTAGAAGGAGCCAGATACTTACTTAGGTCCTTGAGTAATAAGAGATCATACAAATATTCACATGAGCATTTGCGAAAACTTCCCAGGGGAACAGATCCCTGAGGAGTTCAGTATTATCGTAGATGAAAATACAAACGAAAATTCATAGAAAAAAATACGGCGTTCAAAGAGACGTCATTGAATCGAAAGTTTAAAAGTGTAAAGTTGTAACGATATAAGCCTCACTACCATATATAACAATATATGTCACTCTCAGAGATATTGCGCGGGACGTTTCGCGCCAGTTAGAAAGAGATGTTACTCGGCAGGCAAAAGAAGAGCGAGAGGGAAATACTTTTGGTGAGTACCTCAGTGCAAAATGCTCATTTTGGTGGGTACCCAAGACCGTGGTGAAAAGAGCCAAAATGTAAACGGCTCCTGGGTGACATATATAGTTATATATGCTCACTACAATAACTACTAATGCAAGTTTAAGTGAAGTCTTTGATCATGGCATGTGGCGCAGTAGGTATTGTAGCTAAGGTCGAAGATGGTATGTTTACTAAAGAAGTATCTATCCCCGAAAAAAACACTCCGCGATGACAATAAAACTACAAGGCTAATATTGAATTCTATAACACCGAAACGGTGTTTATGCATATTTTATAGACAATTGATCTACACAAGTTTTTTTGATGAAGAATTGGCCAATTAACTGAAATCGGCAAAAGTTAATTTTTTGTGACCTTTGTCCATGAACAAAATTTTTCTACACATGATATCGATGGCGACTTTTCACATCTTCATTACACATGTATTCCTAACAGCCATGTATAAATCAGTTAATTGGGAATTATTGCACCTCTGCTGTTTAAACTAATCTGAACGGAGTCCTAGGAAAAGTTTATAGAATTAAAAGCATAAAACCGCCTTGTGTATAAAATTCCGTTTGTGCGTTTTATTTGCTTGCCCTTGATCAGGCTTGTAGTCCAAAAATTCTTAGTCATAAAATTCAATTTCATATCGTATAGTTTGGGTAAATCCTTAAAATAATATCACTTCAATGTTTTATGAAATTCAATGCAGAAATAGCTTGAGCAAAACTTTTTAAAATTTAACGCTATAACGCCAAAAGCCAAAATGCCGGTGCTTGAAAGTCAATGCAACTATAAATGCTTATTTCTAAGAAAAAGGCAGTGATAATTTCTTAAATCTAGAACTCGCATTATTTTTATAATTAAAGGTTTTAAAATTCCAAGTGAAAACTGTTTGATGTGTCTATCATTTTCGAAGTTAAAATTATTTCAGCATTCGAAATCATCTGAAAAGACGGAAGCATATTTTTAGAACAGCAACTTTGATTGCTTTGATTACACCGTCACACAAAAAAAAATGTCCTGTTACAGAAGGGTGACATACCGTACCCTATGTTTTTTGGGGTGCTGATCACGAATCCGGGAAAATTCTGAGAGAAAATTTAGGGCCGTAGCGTAATTTCGACTGCATATTCTTGCTCATCGTATCCGTTAAAAGTATTCCGGGACACGCATTTAGATTTCATACATATTGAAAAAAGTTCACCTGTTTATGGGGGTTTTATAACACAGAGCCAAAACTGCCTAATAGATTCAATAAGATTTTCTCTATTAAACGTTTTTAGGCTAGAAGAAAGAAGAGAAGATTTTTCCAAAGAGATTCTTTATTATTTTAATGTGGTAAATCTTTTTAATTTTATCAAGAAGGGAAACACATGAAATCAAGAAGAAAACTAGTTATTCACAATTTTTTGCACTCAATTTCCGTTATTTTTGGCACCAAAAAAACAACCCACAGAGAAACACTTCTTGATTCTATTAGGTTTTATACTGAATTGTATTAAAAATGGATATCTTATTGATTTCATTGGGCTATCTTCTTGATTTTTTCAAAAAGGTTTTCTTATTGATTTCATTAGGTTCCTGTAAGATTATGGGTAAACAATCTTCTTAATTTATTTAATAAGAAAAACCTTTTTGAAAAAATCAATAAGAATTCATAATAAAAGCAACAAGTTTTCTTCTTGACTTATTCAAAAAGGTTTTCCTTATTACAATAATGAGAAATGCTTCTTGAAAAAAAACCATAGAGATATCTTATTAATTTTGTTCTAATTTATCAGGTATTTATTATGTACTGTTTTCTCTGTGAAGGGATGCGGAGGGGCGTTGAGGGGAAAATTGAGGGTCGTAGCTTAATGTCGACGTCAAACTCTTCTTGAGGACACCAAAAAATTTTAGTTGGAATATTTAATTTTTTATTTTATGGTCTAAAAAAAAACCTTTGTGGGGTTTTGAGAGGCGCTGGGGTAAAGTTTCAGGGTAATGGCGGAATTCTGACTCCAGATTCGGGATGCGCACCCCAAAAAACATAGCGTCGGGTATGTCATCCTTCTGTAACAGGTTTTTTTTTTGTTTTTGTGTGCCGGTGTTATTAACTTACTTCATCCAATGTTAGCTTTCCATCACGATTTTCATCACACACACTAAAGATTGTCGCGGCTTCCTGCAAAGCATAGCGCGGTGTTCGTGGATTGACATAAAACAAAAGCTCGCCACGATCGGCCTTTCCATCTTTGTTTTTATCAATAATGCGTTTAAATTCTTCTCTCCGCTCCACGACCGTTTTCGAAATCAATGATTTTCGTATCAAATCATCGTCATCATCTACATTCACTTCGGAAAACTCTTCGATTGTCAGTTGATCATCACCGTCTTGGTCGAATTGCCGCAGTAAATCATCAACCAGCTCGAGTAGATTTGATACACTTGATTCGGGATGTCGAAAAGACAGATATTCATCGATTGTTAGACTAAAAAGATCAGTTCGCGCTGCTTCGGACCAGCGCGCTTTATCTCTCATCATTTCCTCCCGCGCCTTACGATTTAAGGCCGTATGTTTGATTTCGTTATGGTCGTCGATATCTTGATCTGTCATTCCATGCGATTTGAGAAAAAACCGATGATACTCTTCCCAACTTACAAGGCCATCAGCAGGTGAAATATCGACGCGACGAAACTCGCGTGGGTTAATTTCAATGGCTTCATCAATGTGATCCAAAATTCTCCTGTTAATATAGACTGCAAGCTCTTGTATAGTCAATTGATTGTCACGGTTCTTATCCGCTCTGTCAAAGAAGACGTAAGAAATAAAAGATAAAAAAATCAATGACATTGTTAGTTGAAGTATGGTAAGTAATATCTTTAAATTAAATGTGGGGAAAGTGGGGTAAATATGGCTCGTGTCTAAATTTGACCCCAGCTGTAACATGAGAATTTTACGAAGGCTTCTGACGATTTTTTCCAACCAGTAAAACACATATTATGCTGCTGATTTTTAAACAAATTTTTCCAAAATTTTTAATTCATATATTAAAATTTTAGATATTTAAAATTTGTATCTAAAAACTAGAACTTTTATGTTTTAGAAAAAAATCGGTAATTTATCGTGATAGGATTTTACTCAAAATATTGATGGTGTATGATAAAAGTATTAAGAGGTTTTAAAGGAAATATAAATACTTGAAAAAAATATAAGGTTTATTTGAAAATCGATTTTTATAAAAATTCAACCGTGTGGAAAAATTTGACTCCCGATTTTCATACTAATTCAAAAAACGCTTATTTTCAAAAATCGAAAACCGAATATTTAGAACACCAATTTTGAAACCTTCAAAAGTTAGTATACTGAGGCCCGATATTACAGTGCATACTTAGGACACCTAAGGAGACCTTAGCACTTAAGTAAAGCTTAAGTCTGTACACGGAGAGAAATAAATGCCCGAATTATAATTGGAACCAATTACATATGCGATTGGAGCCTTGCCCCGATTGCATTATTAATTGGAGCCAATTACAATATGATGTTAATTTAATAAATATAATTGTGTCTAATTACTTATTTAATTGCATTTAAATTTATCATGTATGTAATTGCGTTCTGAACACATATGTAATTACATCTGATTAGTAGTAGTAGTAGTAGTATTTATTTATTCATTTACAAAATTTGATAACAATAATAAAAATCCACTAAGTATAGAGTAAATAATAAAATGAACAAATAATAAATTGACAATAACATTATATGTTGTGTGTCAGATTGGCCGTTAAGGTAACAATATTAACAGTGATTTAAACTTAAACAGCAATTCAACTATATTCATTTACCAACAATTTTCTAGAATTAAGGACGTTACACAGAAAGATGTATAGTTTCATGAGATTTGACCCGTTTAAAATATCAATTACAGTGGGGTCTCGTTATAAGTCGCCTCGTTATACGTCGATTCGCACTTACGTCACTTATCAATTAACACCCTGGCTCGCTATACGTCGCAAATGATTCGCAATTACGTCTAAAAGTTTGGGGGAACATTTTTTTCGTCTTTTGCGCCCCTAAGTGCCATCTCCAATGACGCGTCAGGTGCGTTCCGTCAATTGAGGCAAACACATGCAAGCATATGGAAGCAGCTCAAATCAATTTCGTTGTTGTGGACGCAGCGTAAAACGTTCTGCATCCGACGAATAATTGGAAATCAGACATTAGAGCAGTGATGCCAGTTGTAGGGAATTTTCATTTTATGTATTGACTTTAAAAAATTTGTGTATCAATTTTTGAGCTTTGAGGAACCAATTAGAAATTATTTCATACAATCATATGAAGAAAACTGATTCGTTATAAGTCGATTTGCTATACGTCGATTTTTTAGGAACAAGAAACGACTTATAACGAGACCCCACTGTACTTCATTATAATCTAGCGTGTTTTTTTTTTAAACAAGACCGTCTTTCATATGTGTAAATTGGACATTCGCCAATAATGTGAAAGGTGTTCTCCGGCTTATCCATGTTACAAATGTTACAAATTCCAACAGTATCTTTTTTAAAAGCTCTTGAATTTATATCTAAAAGGCCACCTCTAGCCTTCATTGTGACATTTATCTGATGCGTAGTGTATTTAGTTATCATTGAAGTAACTTAGATTATCATATTTTAATCGGCAGTAAAGATCATGGAACATAGAAGACTTAGCGAGATTTATATTAGATTGGTTATCTTTATATTCAAGAGTTTCTAAGATTTCGAAAATCTTAGCTTTAAGATATCTTGGAGAAAAGACTGAGACAGGTTCGATTTGAAGGTTCGAACATAGCTCTTGCCAATGTCTAGCCCAGCCAACATTTCTTTTCCATATTTCATTTGCCAAGACAAGTGGAAGTCTGGGGGATTTCATGTTTAAAGCTTTCGTGAATTACATCTGATTACTTTTACAATTTAAAGCATTGGTGTAATTATATATGTGACTGTATTTATTTTACAGCTTGTTCTATTTCTCAAATGGTTTATAATTTCGATCGTGTATAACTGGTTAAATTTTCAAAATCCTTAGGCACTCCAAGGGGCTATATTCCGCCTAATCGTATATAATCCCCCTTTCTATATTACAATCAATTTAAGTATTTTCCAAGGCTAAACAAGCAGTACCAATCCGATGTAGGCGGGTTCAATCCCCGCTGCGGCGAGGGTTTTTTTTTTTTTTTTTTTAAATACTTAGGTAGATAATAGTGGCTCTGGGATAGCGTAGGGGATGCGTGCTATGCTCTTGATTCCGGGTTCCGAGGTTGGAATCCCGGCACAGGCGAAACGGAGTGTATTGTTCCAAGCCTAGCACTGATTTTTCAAAAATCGCATTTTAGGGGCACACTACATGAAAAGACATACATTCACACAAACACAAGAAAACCTCCTTGGTATCACAATGGGCCGATTAACGGCCTAAGTGGCAGCCACTTCAACCTACCTACCTAGGTAGATAATATAACATTTAAATAATATTTCAAAGCTTATACGAATATCTAGCTTTCATCCAAATATTTATGAAAAAAAAAATTTTTTTTGAAAGCACATGTGTATGCATTTAGTTTCTGACGACCGGATATGAACCTAAATTTATAACTCCCTTTCTCCCCTCTAAGTGGATCAAATTTTACCTCAGATATCATTCTACGTCCCAATTTTTCCTCAACCTTTTTTCGCCCGGGACAGGAATCGAACTCGAGCCTTCCAGGGTGCAAATCATGCTTCAGTACGCTACCGAGAGATCTCATTCGCGGGTGCTACATTTAATATATTAACGTTCGAAAAAATCGAACTGTAGACTCCTCGTATGTATGTACGATATCTATATAACATACATATTATTTTGGGTGGATTTGCGAAGTACTTGAGAAATTCAACGTTTCCCAAACACGTTTGGAAAGCGTGTGGGAAATGTTTGCGAATTTAATATAGCACCTATATGCTTGGAAAAAGTTTGGAAACAAATGAATAGTAAGCACCTTTGTAAAAAGCTTATGCAAATGTTTGCTGGGTGTGCCTTTCCCAACGCAAGTTACTATAAACTATTATTTTTGGGCGATTGTCTGGGCCGGGCTGTAGGTGGATGACATTTTTTCAAGGATCCCAGCAGCAAAGTAGTCAATGAATGGCATCGTCATCGAATCCTGAATCGACTACAGGGTAATGCAAGGGCATTACCATTTAGGTGAAATGCTCCCTAATATAATCAATTCTTAATATTCGAATATCTGATCAATATGCTCAACTAAAATTAAGGAGAAAAATTTTTCTTCGCTCTTTTTATATTTAAATGCGTTTTTTTTTATTTATATTATCTAAGCAATCTGAAGAGCTCGAGTTCGAATAGAGTGGCAGGCAAAATACAGGCTTGGAAACATTTGTGGCAGGTAAATTTTAAGGAAAAAATTGATCCACTCTGAGAGGAGAAAACAAGTTTACAGCCATAAATAAAAGTTCCCATCCTGCCTTCAAAAACGACGAGCCAACCAACCTCTTAAAGTAGTTCTATTGGAACCTATCCTAACCGGGGATTTGAACCCGCCGAAATATAATTTTTAGGCACTCCCGTTATATTTTAAAAATAATTTCTTCTTATTTCTACAAGGAATCATTTTAGTTTTACTGAAAAAATTTTATGTTTGAAGTAATGCAGTATATCAAATATTTTTGTTCAATGACTGCATTGATGAAAGAAAATACAGATGGGAGCCCCAACCGCTTACCCCCAATATCCCTTAATGTTAAATATAATGCAGGTTTTACACAAACAAGAAGCGACAGTGAACATATAACCCTATAGTAGTGTATGATTCTGTTTGAAAAACACTAATTACGAATAAAAGAAAGGGAATGTAAGAATAAAAGTGCCATTTCCAATTATGCGTCAGCAGCGTTGCGTCATTTGACGCAAATTTTCAACACATGCAAGCATATGGGAGCAGTACAAATCGATTGCGTGCATGCGGACGCAGCGTTAAATTTCTGAAAATTTGAATATTGCACGCAGCGTGAAATTGTGACAGCTGCGTATTACAGTTGAAAAAAGGAATATAACAGTGTTGTAGAAATTATTGAGTACCTACTTTTGAGTGCTTCATACTTGTGGGAATACATTCCATTGAAATATGAACAATTTATTCTTATATCTTTTAGTTCTCACTTATAAGTGCGTATTTGAGTAATAAAAGTTATTATTCTATCGTTCAAAATCAATTGTTGGTTTATATTTTTGCTAACATCTCAAATACAACCCTAAATAAAAAACGTAGTGAGTCGATTACTCTTCACAATTGTGCTTCACTAAGAAATTTCATGGCACCCCATATGCTGACGCACACGCACTGTTGGAAATTGCATTTTTCACGCATTTGACGAAGTGTCCTACTTCTTGCGTCTGACGCATAATTGGAAATGGCACTTTAAAATATTACTCGCTTATTAACAAAAACAATTTAAATTTAAAATTCAGATGAAATTCAATTTGAGTATGGAAATGTTGATTTTTTTGAGAATTTTAAACTTAAAATCGGGTTATGAATAAAACTATTAGAGTTTGTCATGCACACTTACCTCCTTAGTGCTTTCTCCAATATCTGTTTCTCATTTGTTGAACTCGCGGCTATAATAATAGTTTCCGGCTCGGCGGACTGTTGTTCTTTGACTATTTTTCTTCGGCTAGCTTTTGTGGGATCTTGGACCTCTAATTGCGTCCGTTTGTCCCTCTCAGATACGTTTGATGGCGATGTTGATAAGGTCACACCAGCCGACACAATATTCGCTTGGAGAGCACTATCTGCGCCTGGTGCATATAACACTTTGCTTCGTTTCCCAAGCGTGTGATGTAATTTATAGGAAGTGCTGTGCAGAATTAGGCCAATGAAGAAAACATAAAACAAAATAGTGCAAATCGTCGACCAGCGCACGCAGCGCAAAGCTCGCGCCAGCTTGTTCATTATTGATAGTTTATGACAGCTGCTGGAATACGCGGGTGAGTATATTTAGATGTCACCTATTTGAATTTAAAATGGCTGGAATTTTTTTTATTCCTTATGTCATCCGCATCCGATATTTTTACAGCTACGATAGGCACGCCAAAATTGACAAAGTCAATGGAAGCCGATTCTAAAGTACAAAATACTTTTTGTTCTTCTCCATCGATATTCGCTATTTTTGAGTCATTTCTAACTTTTTTAAGCTTTGTCCACACTTCGTATTGATTACACTTATGCGCCTCCACTGTTTTCGACTATCTAACTAACGTTGACCTACTGATCGAACTTTCGTCATGGACAAGAGTCGATATTTTCCATTTACGCATGCGTTTACAAAGTAAACGTTGTTTGTATTTTCTGCAGCGTTCGAAGCTATTGCTTTTGTACTAAATCGTATAGTCAAGTTGTTGAACAAGTTAGCGTAAACCAGTTCAATAAGTTTTACCATCGTCATCGCTTGCTGTTGCAACCATTCGAATTCCAAGCCAATTTTATACGCTCTCAGTAAGCGTGTATATTCAAATCCAAGGCGGCATCCAAATTTGTAGATTTACTTGAGAGCTTGTTTTTTTGTCGTAGTTGCTAGATTTTGGACATACAAACTCTATTCTATTGAATCGATTTGTTGATACGTCTTGTCAAATCCAAAACTTGCATGTTAGTTCTGGTACTGTAATAAGAAACAATATTCTTCGTGTTAATATTTAGAATTTTAAAAAATATACACTTATGTTATGTCATGGGCGTAGCCAGGGGGGGAAGGTAGGGGCAAATGCCCCAACCTAAGCCAAATGTCCTCGAAAAATTCTGCGTTTTTTAAGAAAAAATTAATCTTTGTCCTCGAGGAGATTTGGAGAAAATGGTGAAACAACGAGGACTTTTCAAAGAGTATTCTCGTAAAAAACGAGGACAATTTAGGAAAAAAGCGGAAAAAAAGGAGTATCAATGAAAATTTTTAAAAAAAAATGAGGACAATTCGCAAAATTGCAGAAAAACGCACAAAAAAGCACAGAGCGAAAAATGTCCCCTAAATTTAAGAGGATTTTCATCTTATATTGCATGTCGACCAAGGAGAGTGACAGGGGAAAAGAGTGAAGAAATATTTAGTAGAAAGTCATCTTAATTTTAGCTTACAAATCATCTTAATTTTATTGAAAAGGAAATCTAGTAAAAATAAGGGGGAAACTTCTTATTCTCTCTTCTTCTTCTCTTTTTTATGTAATAAAAAGTGCAAATGAGAGGCAAAACTGCTTGTTTCTAACCGATTATCATCGTAAAATTATTCAGTTGCAAAACTTCTAGTTTTTATGGGGTGTCATCTTAATTTTATTGAAAAGAAATTCCCTCTTATTTTTACTAGAAATCATCTTAATTTAATTGAGAAGATTTTCCTCTTGTTTTTACTAGAAATCATCTTAATTTTATTGAGACGGAGTTCCCCGTTTTTTTTTTAATGGGGTTATCATCGTAATTTCATTGAAAATCTATAAAAAAACAAGTGAGAGTGGTACTGTGGGGCAAGCTTGACCGTACAGTACCCTACTAGTTTTCAAGCTTATTACTGCATAAATACGCGTGGCAATGCACTTTATATAGTTATTAGAAGAAACAAGTAAAGAAATTTACATCGGCTAAGCCGATTGCACACATACCTTTTCCTCAGCCTAAAATATGTTAAAACATTACCCTTCTTCTGTTGCAGTCGGGCAAAAAAAAAAATGTGTGTATTGGGTAAATTCTTGTGTTGTCCAGTCAATATCAAATTTTTGCAAATTTCGCGGATGTTAATCATTGTCAAAATGTTACCGTAAGAGGGCATTAAGTCTAGCTGAAAAATACTCAATTCAAAATAGTGAAGATCAAATTTTTGCGAATTTCGAATTGTGGTCATGTTTAAAATTTAACCATAAGTGACGACTTTATTTGACGGCTAAATACACAATCAGAAGCCAAAAATAAAAAATAAAAAAACAGTTTTATATACAGATATGGGAATAAGAGAAAGAGGGTTTTTTCTAATGTGTGTGATGAGCCAAAGCTTAAGTCTACATAGTAGCTATACCCACACCAAATTTCAATAGGCTGGGATGTATATATATTAAATATAATATAATATTAAAATCCCGAGAATCGTATTTGCGGAGATAATGTGGAATTAATGAAAAATTTATTATTTATTTTCCTTTTGTAAAATAATTTTTTTTTTACTATATTTTTTTTAATGTTTCATTTTCAAGTAAAAAAAATTTTGGAGTGAAAAGTTCTTTACGCACGTTTCCCAAAATCTGAATAACCATAAGCTCAAAAGAGCATTTTGACGAACGAATGGGGTTTGTTTGTTTGATATATTTAATATTTATATTTTTTTTTTAGAGACTTATCAATCACATGAAAAAACATCAACATAACCCCCGTTAATTAATTACTTTGTATGCAAATGACACATAAATAAAATAAATTTTCCCGAAAAAGCTACATATATAGCTCCATATCTTCTTCTACACATGGAAAAAAAAATTTCTTTTTTTTTAATTGAGGACTGAAGATTTTTCTTTAAAAAAAATGTGATTTCATATTTGTCGGACGATTTTGAAAAAATCGAAAAAATGACACCTTGCTATTTATAAAACGCGAAATCAATGGTAAAAATTTATAAAATCGATTTGATTCATTTCATATACTAACGATATTTCTCTACTTTCAGAAACCAAAAAATGATACTTTTAAAGTATCTCTCAATATTATATTGTTAATAAATGTGTCCTACTTTTTTTTTCAAAAAAATTTCCTCGTTTTTTCATTGATTTTTGAGAAATTGTCCTCGAAAAAAGACCTAAAAAAATTCCTGGCTACGCCCTTGTGTTATGTATACACTACGAAGTTATTTAATTTATAAAACGTAAATAAAAGTGTTTTGTTATTTGAAGGCTGCACGTTGAATGTTTGTCTTTCAATACAGAGCAGAGTCGAAATGGTTCGAAGCCCGAATAAAGTGAACACCTTGGTGGTCTGAGCACATAAAGTTTTTCATTAGCAAAATGAAGGCAAAAATAGAAAATATGGTTTGGTTTTGTGTGTGATAAAAAATTTTTCTATCCTCCTAATGCCATGTTTACACTTGATGATTTTGTCAACATCTCTTTCAAAATAATATGGGAATTCATTCGAACCCTCGAAGGAGTGAACTCTGAGAACTTCTTTGCATTAACTGTCAAAATACATGTAAGCTTTGACGGCTGTTTAAAAAGTTCTCAAAGTTCACTGAGTTTGGCCAAAAATGGGGAAAATGAAAGTTCAGTTGTTGCAGCTTTTGTTTTCGTAATTGCTTAGAGAATACCTACATTGAATTAGAAAATCCTAAATTTTAATGTACTAATCATTTGTCTTGTGCTCACACCAGGGGAAGCAAGTTCCAAAAATATTGGGCGGGCAAAAAAAAAATGTTATGCAGGGAACAATACGCAGTGTTTAGTAGATGTCAAATATTGAAAAAGTGCAGTATATCTACTGCAATTGGAATAAAGTTCTAACCCTTCTCGGAATGGGAAAGATATCGATACTTATAGACAATCTTTGAAACATATTTTGGTTGGAGGAGGTTGGAACCAGTGTTCGGAGAATTCTGCACGAATGTGAAAAGTAGGGTGGAACAGGCGGGTAAATTCGAATTACCGGAACTTCAAAATTGTAGTAAATTAGTAAAGAAATATGAAAGATAATTAATCTCAGATGAATTATATAATAAAATTTTTGGAGGGGAAAATAGTGCCTTGCTCCGCCATAGTTGCCGCGCCTGGCTCACACCATGCATTTGAAGTTGCCTTATGGAAAATTTGAGCTTTGGCTGTTTTACACACTTATTATACCCGACACACTCTGTGTCGAGGGTATATTGCGTTTGTGTGGTTGTGTGTAACACCCAGAACCAGTCGAGATAGACCATACAAAATATATATAGAAATGATCAGCGTCACCAAGAGATTCGATTTATACATGTCCGTCCGTCTGTATACAGTTATCTTATCGAAGGAGTTGAGCTATCTTGACAAAATTTGGTATGCGAGCTCACGTGAACATAAGTAAGAACAAGTTCGAGAATGGACCCAATCCGACCATTTTTTAGAGGTACCTCCAGTACTAGGGTCTGTTACGAAAATCACAAAAACTACTCTAAGATCGAAGTTTTTCAAGATATTTTGATCAAAGTTGATATTTGAACATTGTTAAAGGCAAGCAGTATGATTTATAAAAATTTGAAAAGTGGGCGTGGCTGAAGGGCGTTTTTCGAAAAATGTCTCCTACACCCGAAATTCTAATGGGACTTTAACGAAATTTGGCACTTATGCTTCCTTTGTAGCCTTAAACATCCTTCCAAAAAATTTCCTTGATCGGTCCATTTTTAAGGGTACCTCCAGTACTAGGGTCTGTCACGAAAATCCCAAAACTGCCTCAAAATCTGACTTTTTCGAAAAATTTCAATGAAACTTAGGATTTGAGCGGATATCTAAGCCTTCGATTAAAATTCAAAAAAATTGGAAAAGTGGGCGTGGCAAAGGAGCAGTTTTCATAAGGAAATTTAACAAAAGTCGGTATATGCGGCCCTTTATGGCCTTAAACACCTCTTGATATTAAAAATTATTTGAACATATCGCACCTCCTCTTCTAAAGTGACACAACTCAAAATTTTTGAATTTTGAGTTATGATGTGGATCTTTTTCCTAAGTCACCTGTCTACCTGCAGGAAAAATTCCATTTCGTTTTTCCTATTATAAAAGGCCGAAAAAAGCCGTAATGCCTTTCGTCTTGCTTTGATTGACACTGCGATGCATTTTGTTTTTTGCGTTTTCTGAAAAATGAGAAATTTTGAGTTGTGTCACCTTAGAAGAGGAGGTGCGATATGTGTCTGTGTCGGGTATTCTATTGTCAGGCTCGCCTCACTATAACACCCTTACTTTTTTCATATGCGGGAGTTCAAATCGAAATCATACTAATGCTATGTTCTCACTATAGGGGTTAAGTTCTTAACCCGATACTTTAACTCAAAGCGTTCATATCAGCTTCGAGCGAGTTAGGGTTTACTAACGTCTTATGACCCAGCCGGAAACTTGACTACTTCTGCACTACTTCCGAAGTGGTGAAAATTCATACTGCGGCTACTCGCATTACTAATCCTAACTGTTAATGAAGTTTGTTAGAAGATGGCCGCTGTTTTCATTACATGCATGCGATAATGTCCGGCTTGGGAGTTTGAAATATAAAAAACGCGCAAGGTATATCTGATATACTATATCATCGAGAAACTGCAAATAAAAATTGAATTTGCTTTATTAGAAATGTTTAAAGAAGCTGAAAAAGCCAAAGGAATATTGGAAGCAATAATATTAGAAGACCATTGCAATATCCGCAGGAACAAAAATAGATTAATGGAGCTAATGATGATAGCGGCATCACAAAATGTTCCACGACCTGTGATTAAAATTAACATATCCAAATACGTGCATCCTTCCACACTCATT
The DNA here is from genome assembly GCA_020466095.1 of Chlorops oryzae. Taxonomy (NCBI): domain Eukaryota; kingdom Metazoa; phylum Arthropoda; class Insecta; order Diptera; family Chloropidae; genus Chlorops; species Chlorops oryzae. The sequence goes on along the minus strand of CM035808.1, from coordinate 93,681,387 downwards.
TTCGGCACGTGAAAGCTTCCTGCCAGTGTCGTATTAAAATTTTACCCGGTTTTTGTACTCGGAGTCATTGTGAACAAAAAATGTAACCCTGAGGAGTTATAGCGACTTAAAGTTTTTAGGCAGTAAGGCTAGAAAAAAAATTCTCCCACGATAATGGTTAATCGTAGAAAAAAAAACCTAAATGCCGTTTTAAAGCCAATTGTGTTGGCTTTTAGGAAAAATTAAACCTATGGTAAAAACTTTACCCATTAAGGGAAAAATAAACAGTCAAAATCAAAAATTCTCAAAAAACTTTAAATTTTTTTACTTTGGGAGCCATTTTTGTATGAAAAAGGTCCTATTAGCACATGCTTTTCCTTTTTTATTTCCGAATCTGCAGTCGATTTCCTTTAAAGCCGTAGTACATATGCTATACCTTATTTGCAGTTTAACATGGAAAACATTGAAAAACGTATTTGAACTTTTTTTTATTGAATTTAATTAAGCTCAGCAAAAACAAAACCCATTTTTCCAGTTAAAGTTCGCATAATCTTAAAACAAAATTTGTCTTATTTGTACAAAAATTACTGGCCGGCCATTGTTAAATACGTGTTGCTTTTTTTAGAATTTCATCACATAAGATAAGTTTAATTTCGTTTTTAAATCCCGTGACTTCACTTGTTAAACTGCAAATAAGGTATAGCTAATGGTACCATTCATTTTTGGCTGGAAATCAGCATAAAGGAGAAAAAGTAATGTGCAAAATCAGCATAAATCAACACTAAATAGTGATTTGAGAAATCACCATAATTCATTTCCCTACAATTGGCAGAACTACAAACAGATGATGGCTGTCAAACCAGATCCTCTCATTGGCGATATTGTCGTGTGAACACTTGGATTTCGATATGGATTTCACGAAATCCAGGTGCCGAAATCCCGGGAATTCGATGCTCGTCATATAATAGCTTGTTGTCACGGCGTTGTGAAGCAAGTGTTTCGGTTATCTGAAGCGAGATACAGATTTACCCGTTCTCACGGTGCAATCTTGCTTCGTTCCAGTGATACCAACATAGATATTTTTTCACATTCTGTTGCTAACAGTTGGCAGCACTGATTTGTTTTGACTGTTGGTTTTTGTTTATTATCGTGAGCAAAACATTTGGTTGTTGCGAAATGGAGATAAAATATAAGTTAATTGTTAAGCATAATTTATTTTTAAGGAATTCATCTTTTTACCCGGGTTTGTTTATTTTTCTTTCTCTGCTGTCATTTATTTCCCACTATTTCCGATTATTTTCGATAACAAGCAGGCGCCTAAAAGATACTTTTCTTGGCACTTCAAAGGCTACTGAATCGCCTCCTAAAAAGCTCTTTTAACACACATAATAGTGGTATTCAAGCAACAGTGCAATCGCAGTGTGCAATATTTGCACTTGTTAAATTGCGTACAAAAAAGCAGTGCAAATATTGCACACTGCGATTTGCACTGTTGCTTGAATACCACTATTGAAGTGCAGATTTAATTGCAAAATGTGCACTAAACTGTGCACTTTAAAAATAAACGAAATTATTTAAATTTTTAAATATATACAATCAATATTTCACAAAACGATAAAAGTAAATAAAAATTTACTGTAATTAAACTTTTCAACTCTGATAACGTTTAGAAAAACGGGCTTTTTCTGAGCCCGTGTCTAAAGAGGATTTAATATGCTCCGAAAACGCTCCATTGTATGTGTTTATTCATAAAACGGTCTTACATTATAGCCTTTTCAGACTAGCAGCTAAATCTAGATTAAGAGCCAACTTCTTCATTTATCCGTGTATTTAAATGCATTAAGGGCCTGCTGAATGCAGAGATTAGGGCGACAAATGTACGAAATAAAATTGAATTCTAGGCAACCCAGCCTGCCCAAAATAGTGAAAAATCGAAAAATTTGTCAATAAAATTGATGTTCCTCCTCTTTAAATATGACAAGACCTCTATTTTGAGCAGCTCTCTTCTATCCATTTTTTCCCTTGTTTTAAATGACATTCAAAACTAAACCAAAAAAAGCCACAGAATTGGCTGGAATTGTTGTACTTAAATTAGAAAGCAACAATATTACTATTTTAGTTGATGTTGCAATACAAGCCTATTAGGCTCTTTTCAGACGTATAATTCGGAGCGCTCCGAAATTTGCTTGCTGAGTAATTTCAAATCAAAACACACACAGCTGTCTTCAACGTTCAATGTTGTAAAAAAAATGGGAGTAAAATCTAAGGGTTGCAATATAAAACGGCTAAGCTAATGGCTTTATTTCTGCATTTAAAGAAGCACAATTCAGGTAAAAGTCAACGATAAATGCTAATTTCAATTAAATTCAGTTAAATGCAATAGTCTTAAATGGGCTTTATATATTAAAACACAAAACAAAATACGTTGGTTGACATGTGATGATCCCTATGTACACACGCTTATGTATTTGCTTGTCTTTCTTTTATTTTGTTTTGGTTTGGGTAAGCATTCACCGTTAATTTTGCAAAATTTTGTGCATTTTTCAACGTTTTTTGCGAAGAGCAGCGCGAAACCATTCATGATATGGTTGTGTTACTGAAATAGGCCAGCACGAAATGTTACGGTGCAACAGTCAATGATTTCACCATGACATTAGAGCCGCGACAATTCCTGCCTTTATAACAACTTTCTAATGAAAACTACCCACACGCATTGGCCGTCATAACAGAACATGACACGAGTTGGTCATTGAAATTCGAGTAGAGACATACATTGCATTGCGGCATTGCGATAAATAACCTCTCTCTCGATTTTCTATCAATATGCTAGTAAAGACTGAATTTAAGATAATAAAACGCAAAAATAAAAAAATTGTATATGGCGTTAGAAAACTCGAACATTTCGTTAACTCGAACAGTGCTGGTTTTATTCAGTTCGAGTTTTCAAGAGTTCACTGTATAAGTAAAAGAAAATTGTACATGTCTAAAGTTTTTTCTCTGATGTGCAACGCTTAGGCGAAAGAATTTTTTTTTTACTACTTTAAATTTCTTTCCTTACCCGATAACTCCTCTGAATTACATTTAAGACCAGCCTCCCTCTCACACGATTTTTTGTTCACAAGGACCTCCTCTACCAACCCAAATGCACGTTACTACGGAATATCCTGTAATAAAGACGCAAAGCGAGCGCACGTACATAAGTCAGTTACACTATATACCAAGGTAGAGAGTATGATTGCTCTTGTGGGTGGAAAGGTGTTCACAATATACGTGTGTTGGCTTTTTTCCTTGACAATAAAAGCTGCTCTCAGTAAGCCTTCGTACCCTATTCTTGAGCACAATGCAAACTCCCAATTACCATTCAAAATCAATCTGATATTAATAATCAAACAACCCATATAGTATGCTTATGTGTGTGGCATATATATTTTTATGTTATTCTACAACACTTTCATGCAATGAATTATTATTAGCTACATTACAATTTTGTACACATTTAGAACTTGCAGTTATATTTTGAAGGAATATTATAACTTTTGTAAATTTTTTTTATTTTAAATATTTTTTATTAAAGGTTCAGTTTTCTTTTCACATGCAATACGTATTGCATAAATAAAACAAAATGCGCGTTTTAAATCGCAATGAACCACCATTTATTAACACACCAACTCTCTTGGAAATTTACACTCAACTGAATGAAAAAGAGCGATTTAGCTTTGGTGTTGGCTGCCGCAACCTGAAAACTTTTCGTACTTATACATAAGTAAAAAAATTTACCAGCTGTGTACGAAGTTGTGTTGCAGATGATGTTACTAAAGGTGCTCTCACACAATAAGTATCGAGAAATATGGCCTGTCAAATATGCCACAAGCGAAGCTGGCATGTCGTGTGAATGCAAGAAAATTTATACATATTACCAAGCCATATGGCTGTGCATCTTCCTTAATTCGATTTTCAAATTAATTTGATAATCGCTTGTGTGCACAGGCGAAAACAGCTGTTTTCTTTTGACAATAAAAATTGCGCGAAATGGAGTCGACAAAGGTAATTATAGTTGGCTTTTTAATTAATTGATCATTTTAAAGCAAAGGAATTAATCGACATGACATATAACAGGTTGGCTGATAAGTCCCCGGTCTGACACATAGATGGCGTCGCTAGTATTAAATGCATATTATTTTTATATAGTGGCAACCTTCAAATGATTCGTGTCAAAATTTGACGTCTGCAAGTCAATTAGTTTGTGAGATAGAGCGTCTTTTGTGAAGCAACTTTTGTTATTGTGAAAAAAATTGAAAAAAAGGAATTTCGTGTTTTGATAAAATACTGTTTTCTGAAGGGAAAAAATACAGTGGAAGCAAAAACTTGGCTTGATAATGAGTTTCCGGACTCTGCCCCAGGAAAATCAACAATAATTGATTGGTATGCAAAATTCAAGCGTGGTGAAATGAGCACGGAGGACGGTGAACGCAGTGGACGCCCGAAAGAGGTGGTTACCGACGAAAACATCAAAAAAATTCACAAAATGATTTTGAATGACCGTAAAATGAAGTTGATCGAGATAGCAGAGGCCTTAAAGATATCAAAGGAACGTGTTGGTCATATATTCATCAATATTTGGATATGAAAAAGCTCTGTGCAAAATGGGTGCCGCGCGAGCTCACATTTGACCAAAAAAACAACGTGTTGATGATTCTGAGCGGTGTTTGCAGCTGTTAACTCGCAATACACCCGAGTTTTTGCGTCGATATGTGACAATGGATGAAACATGGCTCTATCACTACACTCCTGAGTCCAATCGACAGTCGGCTGAGTGGACAGTGATCGGTGAACCGTCTCCGAAGCGTGGAAAGACTCAAAAGTCCGCTGGCAAAGTAATGGCCTCTGTTTTTTGGGATGGGCATGGAATAATTTTTATCGGTTATCTTGAGAAGGGAAAAACCATCAACAGTGACTATTATACATATGTCGTTATTGGAGCGTTTGAAGGTCGAAATCGCGGCAAAACGGCCCCATATGAAGAAAAAAGTGTTGTTCCACCAAGACAACGCACCGTGCCACAAGTCATTGAGAACGATGGCAAAAATTCATGAATTAGGCTTCGAATTGCTTCCCCACCCACCGTATTCTCCAGATCTGCCCCCAGCGACTTTTTCTTGTTCTCAGACCTCAAAAGGATGCTCGCAGGGAAAAAATTTGACTGCAATGAAGAGGTGATCGCCGAAACTGAGGCCTATTTTGAGGCAAAACCGAAGGAGTACTACCAAAATGGTATCAAAAAATTGGAAGGTCGTTATAATCGTTGTATCGCTCTTGAAGGGAACTATGTTGAATAATAAAACCGAATTTTGACAAAAAAATGTGTTTTTCTTTGTTAGACCGGGGACTTATCAGCCAACCTGTTACGTGCCGTGTGAGTGCAAAAAAGGATATGCATATTCCAATCCAACTTTGACAGAAATACAAAAGGAAATTTGACAGGTCATATTGCTCGATACACTCTTTTTCAAAAGTATAACACCACTTGGAAAATGACCTTTTTCCCCTTTTTTCGTTTCCTTTTGAACGAGTTTCGTAAAAGACATTGCTAAGCAAAGAAAAATTTAAAGTTCATGCATAATTTCGTTTTTTTTTTTTGTAAAGAAATGCAAAATGTTGCTTTTTCTTAAGTATAACACCATTTCTGATTGTCATTGATAACATTCTTTATTGATAATGTAATGCATGTTCACCATTTTTCTTCTCTCATATAGTTTTATTTTTAATTTCGTGACTGAGACTCGACCATTTTTGCAAAATACAATCTTTAAGCTTTTGGACACAACTAAACTGTCGGTTGTGTTTATAAAATTCACGAACCATGATTATCCAGACATTTTCTATTATATTTAAGTCTATTATATACAAGCAGGCCTTCTCATTACATCGATTAAACGCTCCCGAAGCCACTCGCGCGTTTGACGACTAACGTGGATGCTTGCATTTTCATGCTGACAGATAAATCCATATAGTAACATAGGGGACACTAACAACAACAACCGAATTCCGTGGTGAACTAGTGGTGCTAAAATTTTTTGGGTGTTCACTCAATTTTGTAACTAAACATATTTGCGTTAAAATTTTTTAATGTTTTCGTTTTAATGTAAAACTTTTTTGGTTTTTTATGATAGTTTATGCAATTCTGTACCCTTTTCATTCAGAAGAGATCCAAAAATATATTGTTTATGCATTCTGTTTATCATGATGTGTCATAAGTACTTGAGCCATTAGTTGTGTATCGAGCAATTTTAGTTATGATATCACTGAATATTTCATATCAGCTGTTCTGTAGTGGAATTCAATCTTTTTTATAATCGGTCATATTCGACGCATGAGTATATAATATATGAGCAAAATTTTATCTAATTATTTTTAATTGTATAAAAATAACATATTTTGCTGTAAAATATAATGAGTTCTTATGAATAACCTTTGATTAACACTTATATATATCTGATTTTTAACAAAAATTTTAGTTCATGTTACAAGATTAGAAAATATTTGTTAGACCGGTGCCGGAATTTTCAGGGGGCGTGCTACGTTTTTGATTTTTCCAAAGAATGCATGCACTACTTCAATTCAACATACACGTTTTTTGCCAAGTGCCATCTATAGTACGATATGCTACCAACTGACAAAGAGTATAGAACAACAAGACATGTCACGAAAATCCATTTTACGCAACCTTTCACTGAAAAAATTTTGCATCGTTGTTTCTACGATAGGAAGACGTAGCCGTCGTGACCAAAAAAAAAAAGCGATGCGACGAATTTGCATTATGAAAGTCGCCATCGACGGCTTTTCGTCGCCGTCGACTCGAAGTACCGATTACCGTAGTCGAAGCGAGAGTCCATACTTGTCGCTTTTTGTCGCTAACTATTTTGATGACGACTAGCCGGCGACACGAATATGAAAGTGACAAATAAAAATCATTTTGAACTGCTAGTCAGCGAACTTGGAAAAAAATCCAAGTTTAGCAAAAGGATTTCAGAAGGGAAATGTTCAACTTCCGCACAAAGAACAATGGGAAGCTATTGCAACAAAATTGAATACGTTGAGCCCTCCTATAAGGGATATCAGTGGTTGGCAAAAATTAAGTAATAAACTTGCACTCAATTTTCATACATTAGCTCGGTTTACCATCAAACCAATTATAGGTGTGGAAGGATCCCAAGTTCAAAGTAAGGAAGAAAATGGTGTATAATAAAAACGAGGCGAATGCCACAGGTGGAGGTGTTTTTAAGCAAATTCCTCTATCCTCTCTCGAAGAGTCTGTGGCAAACTTTGTCCAGTTTGACAAACTAATCAGTCCACAAGGCCTTTCATTTGGAGTAGCAAATTTAGAGCGCGTTGACGAAAATGCAGAAAGTGCAGAAAATGTGATACCTGAGCTGACGGAACCGTGTGCGCCAACCACTTCTGAAATGCCATGCTCGACAAAAAAAAAGTAGTCAGAAAAAACTAAACAGAGAAGATGTTCTACATTACATTAAAAACCAGGGTGAAGTACAGAAGAAGAATAATGAGGAAACGCTTAAGTGTTTGAGTCGTTTGTCGGAAGTGCGCGTAAATGTTTTAAAAAGTCAGGCCGAAAAACAAGAGGAAATTATGAACCTTGACAGGGAAATAAAAAAGAAGAAGTTGGAAGTATTGCAAAAGCAACTTGACGCTATTATGGAGTAATTGGAACCATATTCTCACAAGACGCTAAATTGTTAAAGTCAGAAAGACTGATTTTTATTTTTTATTATGTCAGGAAGACTTCTTTATAATTTATTTTTTTAATATACGTTACGAAGACTGTAAAATATTTTTAAGTTGTTTTTTATAATACGTCGCGAAGACTTTTAAACTTAAGTTTTTTTTATGCTGAACGTCAGGGAGACTGTTTTAACTAATGGTGATAAATAAAAAACTGTGAATAAAATTTTTTTACAAGTATATTTAACTGTTGCAAACATTGAAATACAAAAAGTCACATCAAACTGTTTGGTATTGTGTTCCGAATTTGTGTTCCTTCCGTAGTCTCGTCTTCTCTTATTTCATCCGAACCAGCTATAATGTCCTGCGCGATAATATCGTCTAAGTTTTCAATATGCGCTGCGTTGTAATAAATACAAACATTGTGAAGAGCGGCACATACGTTTGCGATTTTCGTTGCTTTTTCTAGTGTGTAGTGCAACTCACGGGCACCCAAAAGGCATCGGAATCTTGATTTTAACAAACCTATGGTGCGCTCTACAATATTTCGGGCTTTAGCATGGGTTGCATTTTAATTACTCTCCGGGCTTCCAGGCTCAACCGATCGATATGGTGTCATTAAATATGGCAGTAATGGATACCCTGCATCACCTACATGAAAATTGCTATTTTAATAAATGTTTCAATTGTTTTAAGTGCAATCTTACCCAGAAGCCAAGTATTATGTTCGCCATTATCTAACTGCTCTTGAAGCACTCTTTTTATTTGACTCACGTTCCACACAAGGGAGTCATGAGCAGACCCAGCATACCGAGCATCAAAATATCGTATCTGCATTTTATTGTCGCAAACCTAACAAATGTAAATGTTTGGGATATGGTTTTTACAAAACCATTTCATTTACTTACAACCATAGCATTCAAGCTATAAAATCCTTTTCTATTGTAGTAGAGATTTGCGTCTCTTCCTTCGGGAGAATTGATTATGATTTGCGTGCCATCAACGCATCCTATCACACCCGGGAACCCAGTCGCGTTAAAAAAAATGCTCCTTTGCCTGCAATTTTTCCTCCTCGGTCATGTTGGGTCTTATCCAGGTTGGGCAGAGAGTCGACTCAATAGCATTGAGGACTTCGGTCAAAATAACGCTAACGGTTGGCTGTGCTACCTTGAGGTTATAGTCATTTCCAACGCTGGTTTGGTACGACCCCTGCGCTAGAAACCGCAGTGCAGTTGCTAACTTCATTTCTGGAGTGAGAGCACATGATCGACGGCAAACTTTCAGTTTCGTTCGGATTTGCTTTACCACGTACTTAAACGAATCTTTATTCAGTCTAAAATAGTTCACAAACCAAAAAACATACGATTTATCTTAAGATGTATTTATTTCACTCTAATATTTTTATTTACTTTGACCCAGGTAAACTAAAAATATCGACGTTTCGCCGCAAAACTATCCTCTGGACAGTAACACCATTGTCCTCTTCGTCTTCACTCTAAATTAGCAATAACAAAGCTTCGTTTATCATAATTAATTGAATTATTCCTCTCGTTAACAATCACTTTTCAAAACATATGTTTGTTTCTTTGAATGCCGGTAAGAGCGTTGCCATACTTCCTTGCAAGTAGTCATCGTCGTTACAAACCACTTACATAGCACCGATTTAAGAGCGAAGCAACGGCGACGACGACTTCGACTCAGAGTCGCCGGCGACGTATGCGACGACTACCGTAACAGGCACGATTAAGTTTTACTGTTAATATAATAGTTTCTACTGTTGAAGAATTATGTCCATCATAGATTTTACGATTAAAATATCATAGAATCTACGATGGAAATTTCATAGAATCTACATAAAATACAATAATTTCTACTGTAAATTCAATAGTTTCTACTGTGGAAGAAATTTGTCCATCATAGATTTTACGATTAAAATATCATAGAATCTACATAAAATACAATAAGTTTTACTGTAAATATAATAGTTTCTACTGTTGAAGAATTATGTCCATCATAGATTTTACAATAAAAATATCATAGAATCTACGATGGAAATGTCATAGAATCTACGTAAAATACAACAAGTTCTACTGTCAATCTAATAGTTTCTACCATATACTTAGTACTATAGATGGCACTTGGCAAAAAATGTGTGTTGAATTGAAGTAGGCCCCCTGTGCATGCATTATTATGGAAAAATCAAAAACGTAGCACGCTCCCTGAAAATTCCGGTTCCGGTCTACCAAATATATTATATTCTTGTAACGTGGTTTAACATTTTTGTTAAAAGTCAGCTATATATAAGTGTTAATCAATGGTTTTTCATAAGAACTCATTTTATTTTTCAGCAAAATATGTTATTTTTATAAAATCAAAAATTATTAGATACAATTTTGCTCATATTATTGAGGAACGATAAAGCAGAGTCCTCATGCTCTGCAACACTGTTATTAAACTTGAAAAAACTGTTTCCAGTCTTGGTTTCATTATCAACAATAAATTAACCTGTGTCGATGAGGTCAATCGTTTGATTAATAAGGCTTATTATGTCCTTCGAAAACTGTGGCACACGTCCACGTTAATCCCCTGCGAGACTAAAATGAAATTGGTTCGCAGTCTGATTGTACCAATGATAACATATGTTTCTATAGTATATGGCATAGATTATTTTAAGAAAAATTAAGAGCGGACCTTTTTTAATATAGGTTTTAATGCATTTTTTTTTCATAAATTTTGTACGTACTTAAACGGTATTTTATTTTAATAAAAATAAGGAACTAAATGTGTCGTTGACTAAAAAAAAAAAAACATAAACAAAACATTCTGTTTTAAAAAGTGTTATTACTTAGAAACTAATGTACATCAACAGCAAATGTCTCGATCGCTAATATGTGTACATTTTGCAGTCTTTTCGTTTCATAACTTGAATCAGGGATGCCGTAAGAAAGAGAGAAAGAATTTTTTGTCATATTTCCGACGAGTTTTCATTACGAAATTTATTTTAAGAGCGTCCAATTCTGTGATTTAGAGTGGCCAATTTTACATTAAGAGTGGCTAGAGCGGCCAGAGCGGCCGCCTTAAAATAATCCATGGTATATGGTGACATGGATTCGGCATCTCTCCAGAAAGTTCAGCTATTGTTAAACAATGCCGCTCGTTTTATCTTCTTGAGAAGAAAATATGACCACATCTCTACTTTCTTAACTCAGATCTTAAAATGCAGCCTTCTGACGTATTTCATAACCCGTAGGATCTTAGTTTTGCACAATCTGATTCAAGATAGAACCCCCCCAGTATCTTTGCAGAAATTTAACCTTCTCTTCATCTAATCGCACTCGTAATCTATTAGTTCCACAATATAAGTATCTTTCTACATCGCGTATGTTCTTTGTAAGTGCTGTTAAACACTAGAATAAATTACCAAATCATATCAAAACCGTAACTAATACTAGGTGCTTCAAATTGGCAATGGATAGTTTCTTGTCTGGTAGTAGTAACAATTAGTAAAAATTAGTAATAATTAGACATAATTTTAGTATAATGTTAGTTTATAACTATTACCATTTAAACATGTGCACTTGAATGGACTATAAAAGACTTCAAGTCTTAAGTGTCTTAACTACAGCAATAAATTGAATTGAATTGAATTGAATTTGGAACTAGTGGGTTAAAATTGAAAAGAAACAAACGGAGAGAAAAAAAATATCTGGGCCTTGTAAAAATCAACACGGCCACAATGCGTTCATTTGAATTTGAAAGTATAAAGAATTTATTGTAAAATTGAAGGTTGGTAAAAGCAAACTTTGTTTTAAATATGCATCAGTAATCAAAACGATTAAAATTGAATTAAGTAGAACAAAACTAATATTTTTAGTTATCATAGTTAGAAAGAATGATTTATGGAGACAAAAGTTATAATTATAATTCAAAGTACTTGTTCAATCTAAATTTAAAAGAAAATTAAAGCTTATCTGGTGCTTGATTGTGGTTGAAATCGATGTTGTTGGTGCTTGATGCTACTGCTGCTGATTCTGCTGCCCTATGCCAAGATTTTGGGGGTGTTGGGTCTCTAGGCGTGAGACACTCTTCCTAGTCTTTTTATTAATTTTTATTAAAGATGATTCGCCGTATTGAATTTTTTTTTTAAACGAAAGTATTTGAAAGTCAAGAATGTTATTTCTCTTTTAGATTTTTGGAGAATTTTCGTTTATGTGAGTTTGTAATAAAATGATTTTTATTAAAGATGATTCGTCGTATTGCATTTTGTTTAAACAAAAATATTTGAAAGTCAAGAATGTTATTTCTTTTTTAGATTTTTGGAGAATTTTCGTTTATGTGAGTTCGTAATAAAATGCGTCACTATGTTTTTGTTTAATTTAAGTTATTAGAAACGTTTGTACTTTTGGGACTTTTCTTTTATTTGTCCATGATTCTTCTCACTAAAGTTCCCCAAAATTGTTACAAATGCGTAGAAATTAGGATCACATACTTTTCATTTATATTTTTTTTTTCACAACTTTCCATACAATTCCTTGCACTGCAAGTTAATATAAAGCACTGAAACTTTTTCAAAAGTATTAAAATTGTTCCAAGTGAACACCGTGGCTTGGATCGCCATTTAAAAAGGACCGGACACGATTAATGTTAGAGTTCGAATGAATCCTTATTTCTCCAATTATTACAAAGAAGCTTATCTTTTTAGAAGCTTAAACTTAAGAGAGAAAGACAGCTAAATTAGCCAACGCTGCATGACGTGACTCTTGATACATTTCATACTTCGGCAGTGAGCTGTTGTCGAGCATGCCTGTTTATCGTGACCATGGGTAAACAAACAACGTCTCAAAAGTCGTTGGTAAGCCGAGATATATTTAAGGGAGTCAAATGATTTTATGGGAACCGCTGACTAGACGGAACGTCTGGTTTTGAGAAAGAATGCTTATGGAATTTAAGATAACGCGATGCATGCATTAACAGTGCTGGTCACAAGAATAGAAGAATTAAATGAAGTATGCAGTGCTGGTCACAGACGCTTTACAATTGCATTAAGTAGTACTATACTGTACTCAAGCTATTTTTATAGATTTTTTTTTACTTCACCTTTGAAAACGAATTTTGAACGCCTGGACCGAATTGGCGAAAAGGAAATGGTTTTACGAAATTTTGGAAAAGGTCCGTAAACTCGAAGACCTGCACGTTTGCATTAAAATTCAAGCCCAAAGTTGCTTCTTCCTCTTACTAACGAGAAAATGAAAACAATTGCCTGTAATTGTGGTTATGTTTATGACGAGCCGATTGATTTCTGTGGGTGATATGTGCATGAACAAAAAAACAAATAATAAGAAGCTCCTGAAAATACAAAAACGAAAATAGACACTCTCCGTTTTTCGCCGTAGCCGCAATGGAGACGAGCCCTTATTCAGAACTACTTAACGAAACTTTGCTTTCTCTGTGGTTCAACAGCTCGAACTCCAGCGACGTCGATTCACTGTTTTTTGATCGTCTCGGCTAACGCGCGCTTCACCGCTTCGCAACTTAAAATAAATCAAAATCTAATTGTGTACTCTAGCAAAAAAAACCCAAAAAAAAAAAAAAAACGAACAAAAATCATAAAAGGTAAACTAAAATTTGCGGTGTATCCCCCAAAAACAAATAACATATAATTTAAATGAATAAACAAAAAAGAAGCAACAGAAAAGTGAATTAATTCTAAAGAAATAGCCCAGAAGGTGAATTTTAAGTTTGTGTCTTCCTCCTTTTTTTCCCTTTCGTTAATCGCCAAGAGGGCAAGTTTATTTTTTACATCAAATCTCTTAAAAATCGAACTTTCGCGTCGTGCAATCGAACCACAAAAACGCTGCATAAGCCAGCGCATCGGCCGGAAATCAATCCGAAACCACACAACGCTCCGAAAAACAACAGGTACGTCTCTTTCTTACTCTCCCTCACTTCAACATTTGGCGATCCCGTGCCAGGAGCCTGGAATCGGCTCCGGTGGACCAATCTTGGTAGAAAGTGAGAAAGTGCGCCACGTGCATCACGCCTCTGACCTTCAGTCGCCCTGGTGCAGTTTCAAGGGCACCGACTAGCGGTCACAGCACATGCAGGGTAGCACGCATTAGAAACGTGGACGATCCCCCCTTTCCCCTCAACTACAGCATTTCATATTGCTAGCATACCCGTTTGTCAGTGTCGTGGATATTTTGGACGCCCTGCTCGTTCATTTCTGTTCCAGGCGTCTTCCGGCGCAAACGATTGCACATTGGGAACAGTCACTAGCGTCACATCGAGAGGTGCCAACGTGGCCACAAATGAATGCCTTTTTGACTAAGCGCTATGAAGTTGTTGAACGTCTTTCCAGCTTTAATGCATTGGAGGCTCCCCATCCCGCTGTAAAACCCGAAGTGCCTTCGACGAACGTGTTTCTTGCCCAAGAACGGACCAACGGAGTCTGCGTCCTCTGTCGCGGCAACCATCCTCTACGTCAATGTGATGTATTTCTCAAGATGTCGGTCGACGATTGTGTCCAAGTTGATTCGCAGCACCATCGATGTCTCAACTGCCTCTCGGCTGGTCATCAAAAGGCAAAGTGTAATAGTGCCTTCCGTTGCGCAAAGTGCAAAAAATCGCATCATACGCTTCTTCATTTTCCGAATCCAACGGCTACACAAAAGGGTCAAGGATCTTCAACCACGCCGACGCCTCTTCAGGCTGACGGCCCGTCTACGACGAGCTATCCGGCGCAGGCTTCCGCGCCACCGAAGACTTCGAATTTTGTAACCGCCGACGGATCCTCTACTTCGCAAGCGCATGCACACGTATCGATTAGCCAGACGCAAGTACTTTTGCCGACTGCGCTCACACACATATTGCATCAAGGAGAGCGCTTTTTAGTACGAGCCCTTCTCGACCAAGGATCTCAAAGGACATTTATTACGGAACGGATACAGCTCCAATTGAATCTTCCAACCACACCGAAAGTATGCAACGTATCCGGTTTGGGCGGTCAATGCACTGAAGTTGCGAAAAAGGAATGCTCCATCATGCTCGCATCGCCTCGTTCTACGTTCGAGGATAAGATCGACGCCGTGGTGTTACCAAAGTTGACCAATTGGCTTCCAGCCAAACGGGTCTCCAACATGGATCCCCAAGAGCTTTCACCGCTTGAGCTCGCCGACCCCCATCTCATGAATCCAGGCCGCATCGATATGGTCATTGGCTCCGATACTATGCCTAAATTACTACGATCTGGAGTCAAAATGAATGTCGGAGCGAGTCTCGTAGCACAAAATTCAGTGTTTGGGTGGTATTTGAGTAGGCCCATCGCCAGCAAATCCACGGAAGCGTTTACGACGCAGGTCTCCTCCGGAAACACCCATGAGTCGCTCTCCGAGCTGCTCAAGTCATTTTGGGAACAAGAAGAAGTTCCCAAGTCTCCTCCGCCTCTTCCAGAGGACGCTAATTGTGAAGACCTTTATGCTCAAACTACCGTTAGAAATTCCGACGGTAGATACGTCGTACGTCTACCATTTAAGGTAGAATTTTCCAAATCCGCCCTTTGCTTAGGTGCATCGCGATTCGGAGCGCTGACGCAGTACCAGAGCCTGGAGAGAAGGCTTGCGAAGCAGCCTCTTATGCGCGACACTTATAATTCAGTGTTAGCAGAATATCTAAAATATGATCACATGGAGCCTTGCTCCAACTCTGAAATTATACACGAAAATATTTTCCTTTCTTTTTAGCTTCCCTATCATGCAGTGATGAAGCCAGAGAGTACATCTACAAAAATACGCGTGGTCTTCAATGCGTCACAGAAGACCTCATCCTCCTTATCGCTGAATGATGGTGCTTCATGTCGGACCGGTGTTACAAGCGCATCTGGTCATCCTTCTCCTCAACTGGCGCCTTTACCGTTTCGTGTTCAATGGGGACATCGAAAAGATGTATCGACAGATCCTGATGCACGAGGATGATCGAGCATTTCAACGCATCCTATTTCGCGAGGAAGAGACTGGACCGGTCAAGGATTATGAATTGAAAACCGTGACGTTTGGAGTCAACTGTGCTCCATATTTGGCCATTCGAACGCTTCATCAATTAGCAAACGACTTGGCGCACGACGCTCCCCAAGCAGCATTCATTTTGAAGAATGAAACATACGTCGAACACGTCCTATCAGGCGGACATACACTCGAAGCGGCCTGTACAGCAAAAACGCAACTCATTCGCACGCTCGGCTCTGCGGGATTTCCGTTGAAGAAAATGACCGCGAATCATGCCGAGATATTGAAGGATGTCGCATCTTCACACCTGCTGGATGCCGAATTTTTGAAATTTACATCTGCCAGCGACGCCAAAATGCTGGGGATCCGCTGGAACGCCATTGCTGATCGTTTTTCATACAAGTTGAGCACTCATTTTGCCGCATCGTCGACGACCAAGCGACAGATTTTGTCTGATATCGCGAAATTATTCGACCCAGCCGGATTGCTTACGCCGATCATCATCCGCGCCAAGGTTCTTATGCAACAGATGTGGCTCGAAGGCACTGAATGGGATCAACGGTTGTCGAATGAGGCTTTAGAACGCTGGAACGCTTTCGTCATTGATTTGGCATTCATCGAGCAAATTCAAATTCCGAGATGGGTGCACTACGATCCTACTGTCACAGTTCAGCTCCACAGATTCTGCGATGCATCGGAGTGAGCATATTGTGCAGCACTCTACCTCCGCATCGAGAGCCCCAACCAAGTTTATGCTCACTTGCTTACGGCCAAATCTAAGGTGGCTCCGTTGCAAACTGTCAGCCTACCGCGCCTCGAACTCTGCGCCGCCGTTCTTCTGTCCAGACTAATTAAATCGATCAATGCTCAGCTTCATATTCACGAACAGCAAACGGTTTTATGGTCAGACGCCTCGATCGTGCTGGCATGGCCAAAACGTCCTCCGAATGCATGGAGAACTTACGTCGCCAATCGAATTTCCCAAATTCTGACCACTCCATGGCTTCATGTGCGATCGCGAGACAATCCAGCTGATTTGGGTACCCGAGGAATGCTAGCTCAGGATCTCTGTGAAAATTTGCTTTGGTGGCAAGGACCGTCATGACTCGTAGAATCGCCAGAGAAATGGCTTCAGTTTGAACCCCCATTATCTACAACCATTGAAGAGTGGAAGGCGGCCGCAATCACCGTCATTACAGAATCGAAAGACGTTCTCGCTAGATTTTCATCATATGATCGAGCGGTTCGAGTCATCGGCTATGTAATGCGTTTCTACAGACAAGCGCGAAAAGAGATGAGCTGACGTTAGCGAGAAATCGTTTAATTTTATTTTCGCAGACCTTGCACTATCCACTCGAATATCAGGATTTAAGCGAAGGAAAGCCTCTCGGGAGAAAAAGTGCTTTATTACCCCTAAATCCTATGCTTGATGAAGACGGTCTTTTGCGTGTCCATGGACGACTGATTCATACAGATCTTACGGTAGACGAAAGATATCCGATCAGGTATGATACCTGCCGCCTCCACGTTTTGCCGATTGTATTTGGAATTCTTACACAAAGCGCTCTTGCATGGCGGCGCTCAACTTATGTTTCGCATGGTGCAACAGAATTTCTATATCGCGCGATTGAAACGTAAAATCAAGAGCTGCATCACTCGCTGTCATACGTGCACCATCTACAAGGCAACGAGTGAAGACGCAAATGATGGCCGCGTTGCCAGCGGAAAGATCGACGTTATCACTACCATTCACCCATACAGGCGTCGATTTTGCCGGACCATTCGACATCAAGGCGTCCACTCTTCGAATCGCACCATATCTGAAGGGCTATGTCAGCGTTTTTGTGTATTTCGCCACCAAGGCCGTTCATCTGGAGCTGTGGTCCGAGTTATCCACGGCATCCTTCCGAGCGGCATTTGATCGTTTCGTAGGGCGACGCGGCCTGAGCAGGCGAATATTCTCCGACAACAGTCGAAATTTCATAGGCGCCAAAAACCTTTTAGATACGGAATTCACCAGCTTTCTTTCCAACGCCGCTGATGACCTCCAACGAAGATACGCCCTGCAAGGATTCGAGTGTCATTTGATCCCGCCCCACGCACCTCACATGGGTGGACTATGGGAGGCGGCGGTCAAAAGCTTCAAGACTCATTTTGTCAAAATGGCTGAGCCTCACAAGTTCTAATTTGAAGAATTCGCCACGTTGCTAGCTCGAATTGAAGGAGTCTTGAACTCGCACTCGCTCACTCCAATGTCAGAGGATCCCGCAGACCTGCTGTCACTGACGCCTGGACATTTTCTTCGAGTAACCCCCCTCACAGCATGACCAGAAGAATCACAAGCCGAATTACCGCTCACTACGCGATGGGAGAAAGTGAAGATTCTGCATCACCGCTTCGCTCAACGTTGGAAAATGGAGTTTCTCTTGGACTTACATAAAAAATAAAAATGGAGGGTGCCACAACCGAATTTGAAGGTTGATGACTTCGTCGTCATCATGGATACACAGCTGCCCCCATTTGAGTGGAGGAAAGGAAGAATCGATCAAGTGCAACCGGGAGATGATGGTCTTGTGCGCATTGTCGACGTCAAAACACAATTTGGTATCATCACACGGCCGATTACAAAGCTCTGCCTGCTGCCAGTCGAATTGCCAGAAACCTTATGACTATCAGTCCTCATCCTTTCGCAACACCCCTCCTTTCTCCCCCTCTCATCATTTATCATTGAATATCCGCTCATCAACACGTCCTATTCGTTTCAGATAAGCACCATGACAGAACGGTCGTGTGTAGTGTGCGACGGGGCCCACGGCTTGAGCCGCTGTCGTCGCTTTCGCCGCTGGAACGTGGAGAGGCGATTGCTAGCGACGCAGCAAAACAAATGCTGCTTTCGATGCCTGGAGCCGTCACATTTGAGGAGGGATTGCCTTTTCCAGCGGGCCTGCAAAATTTGTGGCCAGCATCATCATACGCTGCTTCATCAAAAGCGCCAGTCGTCGTCGCCTGATGAGCCCGGCCCGTGGAGGCCCCAGAGGGCCCAATCATCAACCTATCTGCCGCCATCGCGCCGCCGCCGCTCTCGTCGACGCCATCGCTACCCCCGATCCGAACGCCATTACTCCACAGTACGGCCTCCCATAAATAGCCGCCGTCGCTCGCCATCGGAGCCGCATCAGGGACGCCGTCGCTGCCAATCCAATGTCGAGAGGTGCCGCTCACCTTCAGGTGCTCGACGTCGGGGAAACCACGAGCAGCCACGCCAGCGGGCTCGATTCGCTCTCTCGCCCGAACGCCACACAATGTTCCCCATGGTCCCATCAAACGGTTGGGACTGGCCGGCTCCCAGGTCGTCGGATGCCGCCATCATCCGGGAGCTGATAGAAGAGGTGCGAAAATTCCTGCGCTGCCAAGAAAGGTAAGCAGGAAATACCTATTGCGTAGCGCAAGGCGGGCAGTATGTCCGTTTTTCGCCGTAGCCGCTATGGAGACGAGCCCTTATTCAGAACTACTTAACGAAACTTTGCTCTCTCTCTGGTTCAACAGCTCGAACTCCAGCGACGGCGATTCACTGTTTGTTGATCGTCTCGGCTAACGCGCACTTCACCGCTTCGCAACTTCAATTAATTCAAAATCTAATTGTGCACTCCAGCAAAAAAAAAAAACCCCCAAAACGAAAAAAAAAACGAACAAAAATTAGAAAAGGTAAACTAAAATTCGCGGTTTATCCCCCAAAAACAAAAAAAATATAATTTAAATGAATGGGTAAACAAACAACGTCTCAAAAGTCGTTGGTAAGCCGAGATATATTTAAGGGAGTCAAATGATTTTATGGGAACCGCTGACTAGACGGAGCGTCTGGTTTTGAGAAAGAATGCTTATGGAATTTAAGATAACGCGATGCATGCATTAACAGTGCTGGTCACAAGAATAGAAGAATTAAATGAAGTATGCAGTGCTGGTCTTTGAAAACGAATTTTGAACGCCTGGACCGAATTGGCGAAAAGGAAATGGTTTTACGAAATTTTGGAAAAGGTCCGTAAACTCGAAGACCTGCACGTTTGCATTAAAATTCAAGCCCGAAGTTGCTTCTTCCTTTTACTAACGAGAAAATGAAAACAATTGCCTGTAATTGTGGTTATGTTTATGACGAGCCGATTGATTTCTGTGGGTGATATGTGCATGAACAAAAAACAAATAATAAGTAGCTCCTGAAAATACAAAAAAAACCCAAAAAGAAAAAAAAACGAACAAAAATCATAAAAGGTAAACTAAAATTCGCGGTGTATTCCCCAACAACAAACAACATATAATTTAAATGAATAAACAAAAAAAGAAGCAACAGAAAAGTGAACTAATTCTCAAGAAATAGCCAAGAAGGCGAATTTTAAGTTTGTGTCTTCCTCCTTTTTTTTCCCCTTTTGTTAATCGCCAAGAGGGCAAGTTTATTTTTTACATCAAATCTCTTAAAAATCGAACTTTCGCGTCGTGCAATCGAACCACAAAAACGCTGCATAAGCCAGCGCATCGGCCGAAAATCAATCCGAAACCACACAACGCTCCGGAGACCAACAGGTACGTCCTTTTCTTACTCTCCCTCACTTCAACACACTCCTTTAATGAATCATGTTTATGTCATGCCAATACATGCTTTGTTATTATTAAAATACAGGAGATTTCCGATTTAACGAGTATTCGCGTTAGCGAGTTTCGCATTTAACGAGCATTTAAATTCGTTCCATTGAGTATCTTATATAACGAGCAAAATGGCACAAAAATTTTTGTGTGCACTCGGTTTAGCGAGCAACATAAGAAATCAGTGAAAAAGCATAAAGAGAAACAAAGAGGAATCCAAGAAATAGTTAAGCGAGGAGTCTAAAAGCGCGTGTGCTGCGCCAACTGCCGCAACCAGTCAATGTATGAAAAGTAATGTTCAATTTTGCGTGACCTGCGTGAAATCGAAAAAGCGCAGGCGCTGTTGGACTTACCGCTTTAATTGTGCACAGTTGTTCAGTGATGTCAATTTTTAATCCCCCACGTAAGCATACGTTAGTAGAAATCAGTCGCGTACCAACCTAGGGGCTAGGAGGGGCTTTGCCCCACCACGATACTTGGTCTTAGGTGGAAGGAATTACGAAAATTAAAAGGAAAAAATTGTGGATAATTCTTTGCCCCACCCGGGGGAAGTTGGATTGCTACAGGTCTGGTATAAATCAGACTCGCCATGTAATCAAGCAAAAGATTTCTCAAACCCTTCTCCAAAAATAAATTTTTCTACTGGCAACACTGCAGTTGTTTACTTATCATCATTACTCTTTGACAGTAAACTCTCAATTCAATTCATCAAATTTTCTTTGAATTTTGGTTAAAAAACGGGTTTTCAGCAAACTTTAAACTAACGGTCTTCCGTAAATAAAGCAATCTGAGAAATATTTTGGACTACATGTTGAATAATTTCATATCTAGAAGCTGTAAAAAATATCGCGCAATTGAAAAGACCTAGGTTAATTTTCCCCCTTTTTTTGTTCGGTTTATAAAAGAATGCCCCATATTACCTATGTATTTTATAATTTAAACAAAACGTGATCTCATAAGTTTTTTACTCTGTTTACATGGACGTTATGTATATGTTTAATATGAACCAAAATGAAGAGTTGTTATGTTTTTTTTTTTTGTTATAATAATTCTTTTGAAATAAAAAATTGTTTATAAGCCCAATTTATAATTTTAATCTCTTACAATAAGAAAAAAATGATTTTATGATGGTACTCAATTTAACGAGAAGTTCGATTTAACGATAAGTGCTGGCAACATTGAGCTCGTTAAATCGGAAATCTCCTGTATATCGAAAATAATAATTAAAAAAAAAAAAGTTTACGTTTACTCGTAATATGGTTTCAAAAGGTTGTTGTGGTACGTTTTTTCCTTTCCCTTTATCAAAAGTTTGGTATTCACATTTCCAATAGGGGAAGTTACCGTATACGGACCCTCCCATGATGGCGAAAATTAGTTTTTATGATTTTGGTTTTTTAGCTAGACCTTTTCACCGCTTTTAAATGTTTGAAAATTTACTGTGGTATCATACTATTTCTTCGAATTTTCTTTGGATTTTTCTTGGTTTTTTCTTACCAGTTCATACGTTCTTTGAATTTGGTATTTCAGAATTTTGCTGTAGTCGTCGTGGTTATAGAGAGGAACGGTTTTTCTCTTCAAAATCACTGGCAAATCCACATCGAAACCAAAAAGCACTTTAGTGGGTGTATGTTTGGTTGCGATGTGGACCGAATTATTATGCACGTGCATCGAATGGCATAGCTACTCGTCCCAGTTTGTACCATCTTCATTTACAACCATACGAAGAAGTTCGGCCAGAGGCCGGTGCCCCGTTTGACTGGGGATGATATGGACTAGTTTTAAGTCTTTTTACTCCCAGTAGCTTGCAACTATCTGAAAACAGTGTGGAAGTAAAATTCGTGCCGTTATCGGTCACCAAGAGTCGAGGTAAATTTCGAAATAATCTCTTTAAAGAATATTTTTGCTACTGTGCTAGCCTCTGCATCCGGCATGGCTGCACAAATAAAATATTTAGAGAAATCATCTATTATTGTAAGAATATATCTGTTACCTACCATGTCCATTAACAGTTTGTCGAATGGTCTATGGGCCGTATCGGTTATAACCATGGGCATTTTTGTCGCTTTGCTAGATTTATTCTGCTGACAGTTAATACACGCCTTGACATAATCTCTTATTTGACGTTGCATGCCACTCCACTTAAGTTGGCGGTGAATACGGAACTATGTTTTTAGGGCCCCTTTATGTCCACCCATCGGGCTATCATGAAATTGTTTTAGTACATTTTTTTATATCTCTTAGATCTGTCAAGAAAATGGCAGAATCCTCCTTCCCCAACTCGGATTTGTCTAACACATTCTCTTCCTCTTCATTTTCTACACAAGTTTCTCCGACTATCACTGGACTATTTGACGTATCTACTTCTTGCCTTGCATGACATCTCGTTACAACGGCTATTTTGGTGTCTTCATAGGGAAATCTACTTAGATCATCGGCATTCTGGTTTGTTTTCCCCGGCTTATAACAAATCTCAAAGTCGAACTCTGACAACTTGCGTCGGGGTCTAGCCAATCTGGACGTTTGGTCTTTTAAATTCGCTTTTCCTCCCAACGGCTTATGGTCAGTACAAACAGTGAAATGACGCCCTAGTAAATATGGTCTGAAATTTTTTGTGGCTGACTCAACGCTCTACTTTCAAAATAAATCAGTAGATCTTCTCCCAGAGTTCCTTCTGATAAAATTGCCCCCAAGGCCTCATTGCTGGCATCTGTGGTCAGCAATAAGGGTTGTGAAAAATAAGCAAAACTTAAAATCGGCGGACTGGTAATCGCGGTTTTTAAGGCTACCATTGCGTTTTCGTTTCGTTTCGTTTCGTTTATTATTCCACATTAGTACACTAAGATATTATTATCTTTTATAGTACAAGCTTGTAACATAATACCCAACCAAATTCAAACAATACTTAAGACTATAATTACTATCTAAATCTACAAATCCAAAAGAAAAAGAAGAAAAAATAAAAATAAATTTAATCTTATCACTAAAATTCAATTTAACAAATTCATTTCCGACTAATTCATATTTTAAAAAAAAAAAAAAAAAGAAATTCAGTATCACTTAAAACTATCATATTCAACGTTATTAATTATAATTACAGCCAAATATTTAAAAATACTATGCTTAAATTTGTTAACTTCACCAATTAATTTCAGGTTAAGGGGCAGAGAATTCCAATTTCTGATGGTACTAACAAAAAACAAACGTGAGGAATTTAAATGCTTATAAATGGGAACTATCAAATTTTTACTTCGAGTTGAGGAGGGAAATTGCAATTTATCAAATAGGTACTGCGGCTTTTTTTTGACAATCAATTTTTTTTTAGAAAAATACAGTTTCTAGCATATAGATAATCAACCATAGAACAGCCCAGAAACATCTTATTGAATTCAGAAATATGAACAAATCGACGAAGGCCAAAGACATAGCGTGTAACTGCATTGAAAGCCATTTGCAATTTATACAAAGAAGCAGAATCTAATTTACAATAGATTGTTTCAGCATATGTTATAATAGGCAATACAAGTACTTTAGCAAGCCGCAATCTTGTTTCAATTGGCGTGTAGAACGCAGATATTCTAAGATTTCTTAGAGTGTAATAAATTCGTTTTACAACAGAATTTATGTGATCGCTGCAAGAAAGTCTAGAGTTCACATAGACACCCAAGTTCAGGACTTTATGCTCAAATCTCAGCTTTTCTTCACCCAACCAGAGAGGCGGAATACAGTCGAAATCAACTTTAATTCTGGATATTGGCACAACTACTGTTTTATTTATATTTAGACAAAGGCCATTTATAATAGACCACTCATGAACAATTGCAATATCCTCATTCATCCGGCAACTGAGATCCTCCATTAGACCAATGGGTCGTGAGACGTAAATTTGCACATCATCAGCATATGCATGCACGTTTACATTTTTAAGACTAGACAATAAGTCATTGATAAAAATTGAGAAGAGGAGAGGTCCCAAAACAGACCCCTGTGGGACACCAGCTTCAATCAAGCGATTCTCAGATATAGCATTATTAACCTTTACATGCTGATATCTACCTCGTAAGTAGCTTTTCATGAGGTTAATTCCAGGCTCATCAAATCCATACAAACCAAGCTTATGCAAAAGAAGGTTATGATGAACACTGTCAAAGGCTTTAGAGAAATCTAAAAGGCACAGCAACGTGAGCTGATCCTCATCATAACGTAGACGGATATCATCCGTTATTTTAAGTAGAGCCGTAGTACAGCTGTGATCTCTTTTAAATCCAGATTGAAGAGGTGATAATAAATTACTATCAGAGAAAAACTCAACTATCTGTTCGGCCATTAACATTTCACAAACTTTTGATAAGCAAGGCAAAATACTGATAGGTCGATAGTCTGATGGATGCACTGCAGATGACTTTTTGGCAATAGGAAGAATCGTTGCCACCTTCCAAGCTTGAGGAAATGAAGAGGTGGTAAAACAGTGATTTATCAAATGAGTCAGTGAACTAATTATGTAAGGAAGTATTAGCTTTATGAATTTAATTGGTACGTTATCACTACCCACTGCATTTGATTTAATGTTTACATATAATACATCTTATGACATCAAGCTCACCTACAGCTGAGAAATGAAAGCGATGTTGCACGCAGGTCTGGAAAAAGGGATATTGACTTACATTAACAGAAATCGAGGTAAAGAAAGTATTTAAGAGGTTTGGGTCCAAGAGACAAGGTTCACTTTGCTTATTCACAACATTCAATTGTCGCAAGTTTTTCCACAAAGTCTTGGAAGGCAAGTTTGGGCTCAGTTTTGAAGTACAAAAATTTCTCTTGGCGTTACGAATAGAGGTTACCGCATGGTTTCTAGCACGTTTAAACAATTGCCAATTTACAGGACTTGGATTATTTTTCCATCTAGAATGAAGCTTGTTTCTTTTTTTAATGGCAAATTTCACAGCTGGTGTGTACCATGGACACGCATTATGTTGAATTTCAAAGCTCCGTAGGGGAACATTAGCATTGTAAATATTCACAATATTGCTTTCAATAAAATTAAGTTTAGAATCCACTGTGGATTCCCACCAGCAGTCATTCCAGGGGACCATCATTAAACTGTTGTGCAGCAAGGCATAGTCTATGGACTTGAAATCTCTAAAAGATACTCTACTCGGTTCATGGGTACGACCCAGAAATACATTTAGGCAGCAAAATAATAGGTCGTGATCTGATATAAACGAGAATTGATCGAATCGGCACACTAGAGAAAAATCAGAAACAAGAAACAAGTCAAGTAGAGCCGGAGTGGCATTATTGGCAAAACGCGTCGGTACAGCCGAATTTAAAACAGTTAACGCGGAGCCGGAGATGAGGTTGTTGAAAGACTCAACTACATTATCATGTACCAAAATATTTACATTGAAGTCACCACACACAACTATGTGGGCAAAGTCAACCAGAAAGGGAGACAGACTGGAAAAGAATGGGCTAAGGTCATTAGTGCGACTAGGGTTATACACACAGCACAATAAAATCTTTTGATTATGATCAGTAATTTCAAGGTTCATATATTCAACAGTACTATTAGCAGATTTACTGTGAAACTTTATATTTAAATTGTCTTTAAAATAGATTTCAACTCCACCCCCTCTCTTGTTCAGCCGGTCATTGCGAAGTAATTTGTATTTAGAAATCTGAAAGTTAGATTCATCCATATCGACAGAGAACCATGTCTCAGTGATACAGATAATGTCTATTCCAGAATTTTCAAACACATATTTAACATAGTCAAATTTCATATTATTAAGACTTCGGGCATTAAAGTGCACGATTCTAAGTCCAGGGTTAAGTTTACATATTATATTAATTAAAGTTTTATGATTATTGTTAATACCATTAACAGAAAAGTCACTCATATATAATTATTGAAGTTAGTTTGGAGAAGAAAGACTTAAGCACAAAACAGTCAAAAATGAATAGCTTCAAAAATAAGAGAATGTATAATATTATTAAGAGTAAATATAAAGAAGTGTAATTAGGCAATAAGCTTAAGCAGGTCATCTTCAGTAAGAATTGGAACAGCTTTATCACCTACACGGCGTCTAACGAGAACTGTCCCACGCAGCGAAAAAGCATTGAAGAGCTTTTTCTCTTTTTTGAACTTAATAGCTTTCTGTAGTAGCTTTCGCTTATCAGACGGCAGACTCTCAAATATGAGGAGATGATTATCAGAATCAAAACCAGCAGAGCGCAGCGAGACAGCTTTCTTCTCCCTTTGACGATAAGCAGAAAAAGCTTTTAAGGTGTGATTGAGATCAAAAGGTGAGAAGAATTTGACAATAACAACAGATTGACCTTGAGAAGCGCGGGGCTTAGTTCTAAAGATGTCTTTGATAGTGGGAGCAGTAAGCCCAATGGAGAGACAAATTTTTTCAAAAGTGCTTTTTAAATTCTCGTTCTCAATGAAAGGAATACCAAAAATGACAGCATCAGAAATAGAAGAGAGTTTATTATTCGCTTGCAGCTGATGTACCGTTTGCTTCAGGCTATTTAAATCTGATGTTAAGTTGTTTATGCTCTCACGCTCACTCTCCAGAGCACGCACTTTTGACTCTAGTTCGAGTACCTTCTGCTTAATTTCAATGACGACAGCTTCAATTTTGTTAGTCACCTGTTCTTCAACTGCTGAGAGATTTTTCACAAGCTTATCAAATAGTTTTTGCGAGTTGACAGTCATACGTTGCTCCATCAATTTCATATAGGAGAGTACGGCCTCACTCTCAGCTGATTTATCAGCACTGCGGGCTGGCGAAGAAAGAGAGCCAGTCTTGGCTCGAGTTGACACTTGGTTTTGTTTTGACATCAAAAAATAATAGAATTCGCGCACAAAGCAAAATGAAAACAAAAAAATTTTATACTTTGTTTAAAATGGTTTAGGATGATTCAGATTGTGTTAATGTGGCAAAAATTGAGTGTTTGAGTTATTAGACATCCACGAGTAAGTTTTTATTTAATTAGAGGATCCAATTTTAATCAAAAATCAAACTAATCACGGAGCGCTTAAAAACACGTCCTCTCTATTTTCTTCAAGAAATTGACAAGATTCAGACCACTTGTATTCAATATGCTTTTTCAACAAATTGGTTAGAGGGCGCAATAATCGGGCTGAATTCGGAACAAATATCCTATAGTAGCTTACCAAACCCAGGAAGGATTGCAGTTGTTCTTTATTCTTGGGTGCCGGGAATCGCTTCACACACTCTACCTTGCCTGGATCTGGCAAAAAATCTTTCTCAGAACAGCAATGACCCAAATAAACCATCTCCCTTCTTAAAAATGTACACTTTTCTGTTTGTATTTTTAGGTTGTTGTCTCTCAGAGCTTGTAACACTTTTCGCAACCGTATTTCGTGCTCCTTCAAATTCCTCCCGTAGACTACAATATCTAAATAAACAAAGCAATCTAGTCCTTGAATCCCTCTAAGCATATGATTGGTAATCCGTTACAACGTTGCTGGCGCCCCTGTTAGGCCAAACGGCATTCGTAAAAATTCATAATGTCCCTGACCTGTGCTAAAGGCGGTCTTCTTTCGGTCGTCTTCATCTACAAATATTTGATGGTATCCGCTCGCTAAGTCTAGCGTGGTAAAGAAACGACTATACCCTAGCTGGTAGAGTATCTCGTCAATTCTAGGAATCGGAAAACCCTGCTTAATCGTTTGTTCATTCAATTTACGAAAATCTACCACTAGCCTCCACATTTTTTCTCCATTTGGCTCACTTTTCTTTGGCACCAATATAATGGGAGAATTTCATGGCGAAATACTAGGGGTTATAATCTCTTGTTGGAGCATTTCCTCGACTTGCCTATTTATCTCTTCTTTATGCGCTTCGGGGAATGGGGTGGGTGACCTGATTCTGTGGGACTTGCATGACGTAAAGTAGTCGTGTAACTTAGATGATCCCCTTTTAGATGGAAAACGTCCTGAAAATCTTCACATATTTTCAATAGTGACGTTCGCTGTTCAGCATTAAGGTTAACATCCAGTGACAAGGTATTAATATTCGGACAAGAAACGGGTGATTTGCAAACTCTAGCTTTACACTTCATAGTCATCTAAAAGGCTATAATGTAGTTGAGTATTCACATCTAATTTAACCTGATCCCCTGAGACATTTAAAATTGACACATATCCCAACCCATTCTGCGGTTTCGTAATACTTTCTCCAATATAAATGTTTGGTGCCACTTCTCTTTTTTGCACCACTAAATCATTCGCTAGTAGCCCTGTACTAACTGCAATTATTCTAATCGATCTCGGCTGAACTGTGATTTTTCTAGCCACGTAAACATTACAAGAGGAATTCTTCAAAATTAACGGCAGGGTTGCTAGCTGTGCTCCCTTTTCAACAAAAGTAATTTTTTTTCTTATCGTATCCGTTATGGTCTTATTCCAGAGTGAATCTCGTCCAAGGAGACCATCCGCTGGCGAATTTGAACCATAAGGGACTACTTGCATATTAAACTTCAATAAAGGAATCTGATCGTGTTCTATTTTCACTTCTCGTATTGTGCTGGAGTCTCCTTCGAAAGCTCCTACTAAACGCTTAACCTTTTGAAAATCGATGTCTACATCGTCTGCTAACGACTCTCTTCTAATCGAACTTGTATCCACACCAGAATCAATTAACACAATGTCGCTTTTCTGCTATGTATTTGTTGACACGGTATTTCTATAAATGCATCCTCTACCAGCAGTTCTTGTCTTAAATTTAAGCTGTTGGCTATATCGTCGCTATGTCCTGTTTTGAATGGAAATTTTCTAAATAGTTTGCCCCAACTGAACTGCTTGTTTTATGAACACTGGCTGTCGAATATTGAGGCTTCTTTATTATCGCTGAAAATCCAAAATTTTTGTTTAAACTCACTCATTTTTGACAATAAAAAATTAATCGAATTTATTAGAATCAATTGTAATAAGTATATACAATATTTTTCTAGGGCATGCACAAATGTTGTTATGTGTCGTTTAATGTCACTCTCCTTACAGGTTTATTGACCTTTAACCCATTATAGTACATTGATGCCATATGGCATCACTTTGTAACGTTTCAATTTTTCGGGCAATACTCACTCATACATGAACAAATTCACATTGACACACATTTGACAGTTTTATTTTGTAGAGAAATGTGTGGCGCGTCAAACATTGACTTAAATTGAACATTTTCTATTGAACTTTCATCAGAAAAGCATCATAAACACTAATCTCGGAAATAAAAAACAAATGTCTTGGTCTGTATTGGGTTAAAGGAGTACAATCTGTTGATTTTTGGCTTCGTAGCATCTTTGAATTGGAGCTAGAGATTTTCTTGATCGGTGATTTTTCTTCAAATGGTTCTGGTGTCGTTACTTTTGGTTGCTTGGTCGCCTAAAATCATCCTATCATGAGAAGCTAAGGAATCACTCGAATCAGCTGGCAAGAAGCCTTAACAATACAACACGTCGAACACGGTTAAGAAGAAAGGACCTTCCGTCCGCTTCTATTCATTCAATTAAAGCTTTAATACCGTAAATGTAAATGACCGTGAGTACAAACGAACTCACGCGCCCAGCTCTAATCCTGATCAAGAATATATATATATATGTCTTTATATACTAGAGCCCTGCACAAGTATGCTTGAAACGCTTTCAAGCACATTTGATATTTTACAAGCATTGTGCTTGGTCTGGCTTGGCGAACAAGCCCAGTGCACGATAACTGCTTTGTTTTTATAATGAAAACAAAATGAGAACAAGAGCGCGTAATAGCGCGAGAGTAAGAGCTTTGATTTCAACTGTGTTTGCAAAACCAATTCATTTGAAAGTACTGTGCAGAGCAGTAAAGAAAATAAAACTTACTTTTGTTATTGTTTTATGAAGTATGTTAGAACGTAAGGCATTTAGAACATTTGAGGCTTTTCTCTTTCACAATTTTTTCATTTCTCAATCGCAATTAAAAGACAAAAAATAAATTGATTGATGTGTAGATTACATACGTATGTATACAATATATTTATACCCGACACACTCTGTGTCGAGGGTATATTGCGTTTGTGTGGTTGTGCGTAATACCCAGAACCAGTCAAGATAGACCATACAAAATATATGTATATAGAAGTGATCAGCGTCACCAGGAGATTCGATTCAGACATGTCCGTCCGTCTGTCTGTCTGTATACAGTTATCTTATCGAAGGAGTTGAGCTATCTTGAAGAAGTTTGGTATGCGTACTAACGGGGACATGAGTAAGAACAAGTGCGAGAATGGACCCGATCGGACCACTTTTAAGATATTTTGATGAAATTTGATAGTTGAACATATTTAAAGGCAATTACTATGAATTCAAAATATTGGAAAAGTGGGCGTGGCAAAGGGGCAGTTTTCAAATAGAAATCTATCAAAAGCCGGTATATGACCCCTTATGGTCTTAAACACCTCTTGATATTCAAAATTATTTTCATTTAATTCTTCACCAGTTTGACCTATACGCATTCGAAAACAATAGTAAGATTGAAAACAATAAAGGGCATACAAAGCATGCATTCACAGAAAAACACCGCAACACCAACACAAGACAGCCAAATAAAAAACATCGAATGTTTTAGTGCACTCACTGAAATATAAGCGAGCGCGCTGTTTTGGTTTTGAAAAAGCAAAGCAGAAGAGGCTTTGTAGTGAACAAGCACAGTTCAGTGTTTGCTTTGGAAAAACAAAATGCATAAAATGCACGCTCTCTGTCTCTTGATTCAAATGCGAAGCATTTTAATCGCACTCTTTGTTTTGCAAGCATTGTTCTCTTCACTAGATCATTTGTTGTCATTGAAAAGCAAGCATACTTGTGCAGGGCTCTATTATATACGGAGCTTAATTCTGGCTGTTACAAGATTCGCACAAAACTAATATACCCTGCTTACGCTGGGTATAAAAATTAAAACTATATCCAAGAAATCGCGCGATTTTTGAGAAATATTTTTTGGCTTCGGCGCTGTTTCGTGCACCGTACCATAAAATTTTCATACACATTAATTTATTACATTTTTACTTTCTTTTACACAAACTTCCCGTGCGGGTGGGTACCCATCGGGCGCGTCCCCAGGTGGCGGATAGGGGGTGCCACCTACTCAGATTGAGTAGATGGTTTACGGAGTTGGGCTGGCAACTGTGGTATTCTGTTACCTGAGTAGGTCGGGGTGATACCCTACCGAAATGGCTTTCGGGCTAATGCCACAGTTGTCTCCGTCCCGGTAAAACCTTGGCAGGCCTCGTGGTACGTTCCTTATCCGTCGCCGTTAAGTTGGTGGTGCAGGTGCGGTTGACTTTCGTCCCGCTTAACGCTGGTTGGCTCTGAACATGTGTCCCATAAGGGCACGTGTCAACCCTCGCATGGACCTCCCTGCTTCGGCACAGATACCCATGGACCTATATAGGCGACTGCACTTCGGATTAAGGATAGCGGCCACGAGGGGGGACCCTTTTTACATGAACAATAACAACAACAAAACTAAACCAACATTAAAGAGCGGAGGAAAGTCTTCAGCATTGGGACTTTTGACCGCCTCTTCTTCTTCGGCTTTGAAGCCAAACGTAAATCCCAGGGGATCTTCTACAGGAGTTACCAGTGGAAGCTTTCCCCCCAAACCAAAGCCACCGCTAGTCAAAGCAGGCAGGGCTTCGAAACTCCCGGAATCACCAGTAGTGGTGATTCCGGCAACCCAGTCGCCGCTGCATCTGCCGAGTATGACTGGCACTACCTCCGCAGGAGGCTCTCTGGACCAGGGAGCCAGCACCAGCAAGGGTCTTGCTCGAGTGGAGGCAACCTCTACTGGGAATCCCTCTGCCAAGACTTTGGCAGGAGGAAATCCCAGAAAGAGGATGCCACCTTCGAAAAAGGCGTACTCGGACAGACGCATGTCCGAAAAAATTACTGGGAAATACGGGAACACTCCCAGAGAGCAGCTTACTGCGAAGCAGGCTGCATCTCTGGAGTGGGCCCGTAAGGTCCAGGCGGAAGCCTCGAAGGTGGGACTTGCCTCGAAGAGGCAAAGGTCTCAGGAGGAGGAACCTCCTCAAGTGAAGAGACCTAAAGTCCACCCTTCGAGGTCTTATAGTGAGGTGGCCAAAAATAGCCTGATCCTGGGCGTACCTGACAGCAGCGTCGAGGAGGGTAGGATACCCAAGGATAAGTGGAAGTTGGTGGAGATGGCCCTCGCTTCCGTCTTCTTCCAGGTTTTGGAAGGAAATCCAGGGCCTCCTCCCTCCTGCGACGATGCTGGCTGGCATCAGGGGCAGGTGAAATTGGTCGCCTGCTCAAATGAGCGATCGGTTGCCTTGTACAAGGCAGCCATCGCGAAAGTAGGGGAGGTGTGGCCGGGAGCCAAGCTGGTGGCGGTGGACCAAAAGGATATTCCTTCTCGTCCAAGAGCTCGAGCTTGGATCCCGACCACACCTTCCGAACCGGAGCATATCCTAAAAATGTTTAGGGTATGCAATCCGAGTCTTCCAACCCACAACTGGAAGCTAGCTAAGCTAGAGGAGTCAGTGGAACCAACTCGGCAAGTAGTACTCGTACTAAACGCCGAGTCCCTGAAACCTCTAGCGGAGTCGGAGGGGATCGTGTCCTACGGCTTCAGTAAGGTAGCGCTGAAAGTGTACCGGACTGATGCCGGAGAACATGGTCCCACCAGTAGTGGTAAGGCAGGGTGCATCGCTGCCGAAAACTCGGCAGTGATTAGCGTGACCGCAGGGGTGGTGAACACCCTGGGTTCCTCCGTAGCACCTGTGGAAACCACGGGAGCGGAGGAGGGACCCCAATCCGCGGTCGGCGCAGGCACCACGTCGGAATCTCTCACCCGGAATCCTGGGTGCGGTGTGGAGGTGGAGACCGCAGCTGAGGACTCCCTTCAGTCTTCTGTGGAGACTGCAGAGCGAAGGGAGTCCATATCCACAGCTGGGTCGATTACCAGCCTTACGCGCCTCTTCGAGGATGACCTCCTGGCGTCGAGCGACGAGGCGGACGCAACGATGGTGGAGATTGCTGGAGTACATGAGGGTACTTCAGATTAATCTCCACCACTCGAAAGCGGCCGCCGCTAATCTTCTTATTCACCTTGAGCAAGGTGGAGCCGATGCGGTGCTGGTCCAGGAACCATGGGTATGGAACAACCTGATTTGTGGGATTGGCACCTCAAATTATAATATTTTCTGTCAGACTGGTTCAGGTAAACCAAGGTCATGCATTCTAGTTAAGAAAAATTTTAACGCTATCTTCCTGCAAAACTTTAGTGATCACGACACGGTCGCTGTATGTATAGAGGCGGGTGGCAGGAGGACCTGGCTGGCCTCGGCCTATATGGCCCACGATATAGAAGCTCCCCCTCCCGTTTTAAGAGGACTTCTGGCGGAAGCAAAAACCATGGGCATTGGTGTGGTGGTGGGGGCTGATGCAAACGCGCACTACACAATATGGGGCAGCATGGACACAAATGAAAGGGGTGAGTCACTTTTTAATTATTTATGCAACGAAAACGTAGGCATATGCAATAGGGGGGAAGAACCCACCTTCATAACAGCTAACCGGAGAGAAGTGCTAGACATCACACTGACATCTCTTCTGGACGAAAATTTTGTTACTGACTGGAAGGTGCTGGAGGAACACTCCTTCTCCGACCATCGATATATACAGTTCACTGTGAATGCTGGAACGCAGCAGGTCAAGGTTCTGTCGTACAGGAACAACCGCAACACGAACTGGAAAACTTTTAGCGAGACTATTGGGCCTTTTCTGATAGACACTCCGCGAACACCTACTAACTCTGAAGAATTAGAGTGTATTACAGATAGTCTAACTACCGCGTACAGGGAAGCTCACAATGCGGCCTGCCCTATAATCAAACGCTGTGGGAAATCTAAGGCGCACTGGTGGAATGAGGACATCGAATGCCTCAGAGCATCGTGCAGAAGGTTGTTTAATAGGGCCAAGAGCTCGAATGAAGCAGAGGACTGGCAGGTTTATAGGGCTAGCCTTAGCATATATAAGACTGAGATTAGGAAATCTAACAGGACTTCATGGAGGGCTTTCTGCGAATCAGTGGAAAGCAGTTCAGAAGCTACAAGATTTCGTAAAATTCTGTCAAAAAGAGCTCCTGCGATTGGTTATATTAAGAGTGATAATGGCGGGTGGGCTACAAGTAGCGAGGAATCCCTCGAGTTTTTGATGGATAAGCACTTTCCTCCAGCTCAGGAGCAAGGGACTAGTCTGATCCCATCGAACCTGGCGGAGGATAGCTTGCTGCTGTCGGATATAGTCAATGAAAACAGGATTATATGGGCTGTAAGATCCTTTCAGCCATATAAATCACCTGGCCTAGACGGTATTTTCCCTGCACAGCTACAGAAAACGCTCAGTACGGCGCTTAAGTGGCTCCAGACGATCTTCACTGCCTGTGTCCGCCTGGGACACATCCCTAGGGACTGGAAGATGACTAGGGTTGTTTTCATTCCCAAAGCGGGAAAAAGATCACACACCTCACCTAAGGACTTTCGTCCCATTAGTCTCTCCTCCTTTCTCCTGAAAACCCTGGAGAGACTTCTTGAGATATATATTAGGAACAAAGTTCCCAAAAGTAGGCTATCCAACTCCCAGCATGCATATACGAGGAGGAAGTCGGTGGATACGGCTCTTTACTGCTTGATAAATCAAGTGGAGGGCTCCTTGACTCACAAGGAGTTCTTACTGGGAGCCTTCCTAGACATTGAAGGAGCCTTTAATTACGTACATCCGGAGGCCATCACAAGTTCTCTTGTTAGTCTGGGCATACCGGGCATATTGGTCGAGATGATTCACGAACTGCTTACGGACAGAACTGTCGTAGCGGAATGGGGAAGCTCGGTAAGGACGCGAAGGGTCGGAAGAGGAACTCCCCAAGGGGGAGTATTATCACCTCTTCTGTGGCTCATCGTAATGAATGGCCTCCTAGAAAGGCTTGATTCATATGGATGCCGCACGGTTGCCTATGCAGACGATGTGGCGCTATTGGTAAGAGGAAAGCATTTAGACACCCTGAGTAGTCTAATGCACTCCTATCTAAAAATCGTGACAACCTGGGCCAGGGACTGTGGGCTTGCTGTTAATCCGAGCAAGACTGAACTGGTTCTTTTCACAAGGAAGCACAAAATTCCGGATTTCCGGGCACCATCTCTGGATGGTGTCCCCTTAACCGTCACAGACAACGTGAGATATTTGGGTCTTCTAATTGATAGGAAACTAAACTGGGGGCCGGCGATTGAAGAGTGCATTAGGAAGGCTGAGGTAGCGCTCTACTGTTGCAAAGCGATGGGGGCTGTCCCCTAAAGCTGTGTACTGGATCTTCACTGTGGTGGCCAGACCCATACTGCTGTATGGCTGTGCTGTCTGGTGGCCTGCGTTGAAGAAGACCTCGATTTGCAAAAAACTAGACAAGGTCCAACGTTTAGCTCTCGTGGGTATCACGGAAGCACTTGGATCTACTCCCACGCTCGCCTTAAGTGCGATGCTCAATATTATACCCCCGACATAGCGGCGAAGCGAGTGGCTTTGATCACTGCTTTGCGGTTGAGGGAAGTTGGTGTAAGAAATAGAACTTCGAACCTACCAATGCCCGTTCTTTTGGGCGACATACCGGAGACTACGGACTACTGTGTACCAACGGTTAGTCTGGAAAAGCCCTTCTGGACTTCTATACCCTTGAGGGAGGACTGGAAGGGGGCTCCGTCCGGGATGGGGATCGTCTGACCTTCTTTACAGATGGTTCTAAATTGGTAGGTAGGGTTGGAGGAGGTGTTTTCTGTAAAATGCTTAATGTGAGTCTTAGTTTTAGACTCCCCGATCACTGTAGCGTCTTTCAGGCAGAAATAGCCGCAATTAGCGAAGCAGTTAGATGGCTGCATCGGAACGTGATAACTCACACAAGAGTTAGTATTTTTTACTGATAGTCAGGCAGCAATTAAATCACTCGACTCCTTTGTGGTCAATTCAAAATCGGTCAATAAGTGTCTGTCCCTTCTCTCTGAGATGGGAAAGTACTTCCAAATAGAGATCGTATGGGTACCTGGACTAAGCGATATTCCTGGGAACTGTACAGCTGATGAGCTGGCTAGACACGGCACCACTCTGACGGCTCCACGAACAGGCGAGCAAACAGAGGTTCCTCTTGCTACCTGTCGCCTTCTCATTGAGGAATTCGCCAACAGGTCCTTTCAAGAGAGATGGGAAAGCGGGGGTTTTTGTGAGAAAGCTAGACTAACTTGGCCACGCATAGGGCATAAACGGACTGAGGAATTACTCAGGATGTCAAAAACGCGTCTTTCGATGACAGTCGGACTG
The DNA here is from genome assembly GCA_020466095.1 of Chlorops oryzae. NCBI lineage: Eukaryota > Metazoa > Arthropoda > Insecta > Diptera > Chloropidae > Chlorops > Chlorops oryzae. The sequence continues at coordinate 93,644,650 of CM035808.1, read as the reverse complement.
TTGACCGGTCACTGTCTCATAGGTCCCCATGCGAGAAGGCTACGGGCACCTGCCTTCGATTTTTGCAGGAGTTGTCAGGATGAGGAGGAGGAGGAAACTCCTCAGCACCTTCTCCTGCACTGCCCAGCCTTTGCTAAACTGAGATTTAAAACCTTGGGATATTACTTCTTTCACTCCCTATCGGAACTCGGGGAACTTAACCCTGTGAGGATAGCAAGCTTTATTGAGCGAACAAAATGGTTTGTTAAATAGGTGTCCTGAATCCGTGGGTATCACAATGGACCTTCCTTGGTCTAAGTGCGCCACCTTCCTAGTGGGCGGCCCCTACAACCTAACCTAACCTAACCTATACACAAACGTACAATTATGTTAAAATTTTCATGTTTTTTCAAAGTATGGCAGCACTTTGCATCAAAAATTTACACATTTTAACAATAACGAATTTGGTATAAGTGGCCTCCTAAACTCGAGGCGACCCTCAAAAACGGATTGCAAATTTGGAATCAAGGGGTCCTTTCCTATAAGCTGGGAACAAAAAAAAAAATCCCAGAAACAGCCAGAGACTAGAATTGTTCCCAATTTTTTTAACGATATGCTATCGACGATCTGGTTATCGCTTTGTTCTGAAAATGCGAAGTGACGAACAAAAATTGACTAGTGTAAAAGGCCTCATTCAGTTATTAGATAGAGGCCTCTTACATTAGTCAATAGTTCACCGTCAATTCTCATTTTCAGTACAATACGATAACATATCGTTATCGAAAAGTTGAGCGTTTTCTGGTTGCACGTACTCGCTCAATCCGTCTTTGCTCTCTTTCGTTTATCGAACTTATCGATGGCTGAGAGCAAATTACTGACATTTATTTTATTCGTTTTCGTTGTTCGTGGAGACAGCATCGCATGCTATTATATATTATTACTTATTTTTCTTGGTCCATATTTTCGGGTCTTACATTCTTGTATGTACCGAAAACTATAAATTGAAGACTAATTTTATTGTTATAAGATATGAAGAAAAATGTTATGAATATAATTTAAGTTTCAGGATGGTTGTTACGGAATACGCGGCAAAGGCGAAAATATTTGTTCTGCTCCTATTGAATCAAGGTATTGATATGTATTTAAATGGAAGCAGCTACATTTCTTCCGCCTAAAACGCCTGAAATTTTCCGTCGTTTCTGGAGTTTCGCCTTTATTCTTTTAACAATATGAAAAGCGCCTAGATAGTTTACTCCTACAAATTGTATATAGAGTATGTCTTCAAACAGAACAATTTAACAGCTACTCACTAAAAATGGTCTTTTTCAAAAAGCAATATTAATTCAAGCATTTTGAAATAGTCCTTAGCATCAATAATTAAATTTATTAAAACAAAACAGTTAGTGCTGTATTTATGCTTCTGCTATCAACCCTTAATCAGATATACATAATTTACTTTGCTTGTATTTTATAAAATATTACCCCTGTGTGGAAGAGGAAAATGTCATAAAAGGTATACAAAGCAAGAATTGGCGATCAATTCTTTCGAGTAAGTGTAAAAGCGAATGCAACTCCAAAAGGGAATATCGATAGGAATTGACGGTCAGCAAGTGATGCCAGATTGTGGGTTTTTCCCCATATTGTGGGTTTTTTCACTCAAATATCGTGACATGGGGAAAAGTATGGGTAATTTTATATCGAAATTTATGTACTACATTTAAGGCATATTTACTACTTATGAGAATGAAAATCGTGTTTTCCCTCTTCCAGTACCATGCATGACTCTTTATGCTGTATCTAGTCGCGTGTTCCCTAAAGCTGCAATCATTCATGGCATAAGACGGCATAACAGAACATAACATAACATAAAATAACATAAGAGCTTTTCGAGTAGTCAGTGAAGACATAAGAAAACATAAGAGCACAGAAGAGGCAATGTTGCAATTTGCGCACATTGCGGAAAGGGGGAAAAAATTATTTTCACAATTTCTCAAGAAATAATTAACAAACGCTAGTAAATCAGTTCGGGACATGCCGAAAAGTAATAAAATATATTTTGCTTTCATAAAAAATTATATGCTTAATACTATTTTAATATATTACAACATTAGTAATTGTGGCTTTTCGAGATTTTCCAAAAAAGGGCAAATGTGACAGCTTTGGGAAGGAGTTGGCAGCACAAATTCAAATCAGCTGACTCGAACTTACATAAGACGGCATAAGAAAAATCTGTTTTCTACAGCTTCTTCTGTTCTGTTATGTTATGTTATGCCATCACTGACGACTTGCATACAACATGTATTGAATAGATAGAACCAGCTGATTATGCTATGTTATGTTATGCCGTCTTATGCCATGAATGATTGCAGCTTAAGTGTTGTAAAGAAACTTGGTTTTTTTTTAAGTCATGAATAAGACTGCAATTTTAAGTTACTTTTATGTTTTGTTATTTTCTTGATACTTTTATTAAAATATTAAAATATTGTGTTTAAATCCAATGTTCAATTTTGAAATCGGTACGCCCATATTTTCAAAAAATCATTCTGGGTTTTTTCGTGGGTTTTTAGTTTTTGAAAATGGGGAAACGTGGGTTTTTTTCCAATATATGAGGGTTTTTTTATTGATAAAATCTGGCATCGCTATTGACTAATGTAAAAGATAGATTATCGAACTGAAATCTTATCGAATTGTCTTCACCGATTGTTTTGAAACTTCGCTAAGTTGTCAAAAAGCAACAATAACAAAGTAGCGGGCAAAAGAAAATAAATTTTATTTTATATTACAAAATTCAATTACTTACAACATAACCAATGCCAAACAAAGTCTCCTTGTGTGTCATTAAAGTTGAAGTTGAAATAAAACCGACTGAAGAAGGTAAGGAGAAAATAAGTGTGATCATTTCTATATTTATATATACGGATAGTGCAAAAGCCACTAGTACTATGTAGTTCTTTTCTTTACCCCTGTCCATATAAAATTGTGTAGAAAATCAAGATAAATATCCAACAAAGATCCAAATAGCAAACACAAGTCAAATGTTTGAGATTTTTTTGTTCTCAAATTTGATTTTCATATAATTATCAAATCGATAACACAGACCTACAAATTATAACTTTTTCATTCCTTTCTTTATTTCAGTGCTGATGTATTGTGTTTAGGGACCCCCTGATTTCAAAAATACCAATAAAATTTTTCCATCACGTCAGAGTTTCGAGAAAACCACGCATTAATTTTTTTGTATCAATGATTTTTTCGAAAGGGGTTTTCTAAATTGTATCCCATATTTAATGTTTTTAAACGATAAGGTGTTCTAGGATAACTCAATTTTCACGAAATATGAAAAACACCAAAAAGTTTTATCAATTAATGGTGCAATTTGATGCTCAAAGTCGAAAATTTTTGATTTTTCTGTAAAAAATTCACTTTTTGTGTACTTTCAACGATTTTATCTTAAAAAGCGCTTGTGTTATTTTCAATATCAGCATTTAGGACCGAAGAACTATCTATTTTGTGTAATTTTTTTCTTACCTAAGAAGTTTCGTCTAAGGTTTCGCAGAGAAATAATCATTCTTATGAAGGCATTTAAATCGAAAATTCTAGCAACATGTTGCAATTGAAAAATTTACTTGTTTTTATTATAAAAAGTCAAAGGCGATACGACTTTGTTTTGATATTTATTCATTCTTGTAAATATTGTGTATTTTATTAATATTGTTGCAATGGCTTCGTAATTTGGACAAGCCATGGACACCGAATATGGTTTGTAGGAGTTGCGTAGCAGAACTTCGCAAGTGGTCTATGGGAACCTCAAAACCACACGCAAGACTGTTACTTTTGTGCTTGCAATATGACAGGATACACCATAAAAACCAAAAAGGCAATTGTTTTCCCAAAAATGCAATCGGTGACTTATCCAGAGCTAAAAAAAAATCCAATGAAGATCATCAGTTGTCCCCATTTTTGAATAATACTTTGCTTCCTAACGAATTATCTGAAGGTTGTGCTTCAGAGGACCAGGAAAGTCGTGACCCAAACTTTGAGACGTCTTCTCAACGACAAGCGTTTTCCCAAACTGAATTAAATGATTTGATTAGAGACTTACAAAGGCTTCGAGATTACAAAGTGTGTAAAGCTAACATTTCTATAACATAGTAAGCCTAAGCATTCATTGATTAAATTTACGCATTGTATGTAAATATGCATTACATTTGTGCAAAATTACACAAAAGTTATCTTTTACACATTTTTGGAACAAAAGTAAACATGTTTCGGGGTAAATTTACAGAATTTATAAAAGCAATTTTACTTTCATTTTTTAGAGTGTACTTGTATAGTTAATTTTCAACAAAACCCTCAAAGGGTATAAGAGGAACTATTACTGGTGAAATTGACACTAATCAAAGGCCAGAGTAATGCTAGGATTAGACGATTGACGAAAAAGCGTAAATCTTGCGTCAATAGATTTACGTCCGGTTGACGTTTTTTTATCGCAATCATAAATAGATTTCCCCCCTATTTACACGATTGACCAAAAAGCGTCAATTTTAACAACGTCAACCAAAATTTCGATTGACATAATTTAAAAAAAAAGGTAAATCGTCAATTGTACAATCGAACCGTTTACACGATTGTTGTATTTTAGATCAATCGAAGTAGTCATTAGTTGACGGTAATTTTCAATGTTAAAAAAATTCGATGAATTGTGGAATCTTCCGGCATCGGCGCTGTAGATGGGAAACATATTGTTATGAGAGCACCACCAAACTCTGGAAGCACCTACTACAACTACAAAGGAACACACAGTATTGTTTTAATGGCGATAGCAGATGCCCAATACAAATTCCTGTATGTGGATGTCGGTTGTAATGGTCGCATCTCAGACGGTGGTGTTTTCAACAAGTGTTCATTTGGTGAATTTCGGCTTAAGTTTCGTCTCTGCTTTCTTCATTATACCTTTTCCGAAGGAAAGGGTATATTAAGTTTGGCACGGAGTAAGTAACATACCAAAGGAGTCGCGATAGATATAGACATATATATATATTCTTGATCAGGGTGACAAGAGGAATCGATCTAGCCATGTCTGTCTGTCTGTCTGTCTGTCTGTCTGTCTGTCGGTCACACTTTAGTTTTTCGTAATTAACTCCTAAGCCATGAAAGATATCATATTGAAATTCGGCATGGACATGAATTAGGTAAATGTCCGAAAAACTGCATAAAAATTGTTTTCGTAGTCCCTCCTTGGGTCGTGGGAAGTGGTTCAGAAGTTTCAAAAATCACGATTTTTATGGTTTTTCCTGGATAACTTTTTTACTATACATCCCAGCTTATTGAAATTTGGTGTGTGTATAGCTACTATATAGACTTAAACTTTCGCTGAAAAAAAATTGCGAAATCGCTATAACTATGGTCGTCATCCTACACATTTAAAAAAAAACACTCTTTCTCTTATTCTCACATCTGTATACAAAAATGATTTTTTTTTTTTTGCTTCTTCCAATTGTGTATTTTGCCGCCAAATATAGTCGTCACTTAAGGTTAAAATTTGGCCATGACCACCATTCGCGAAATTCGCAAAAATTTGATTTTCACTATTTTGAATTGAGTATTTCGCAGCTAAACAAAATGTCCTCTAAGGGTTAAAATTTGATCAAGACCACCATCCGCGAAATTCGCGAAAATTTGATTTTCACTATTTTGAATTGAGTATTTCGCAGCTAAACAAAATGTCCTCTAAGGGTTAAAATTTGATCAAGACCACCATTCGCGAAATTTTTTTGCTTAATAATAATCTCGAGTTTTAGAAGCTAAATCGAAATACAGATAAGGTATAAATAGATATCCAAGCTAGAACAACGAAAACGGCAGGAATTTTCGTTAAGGTAATGTTTTAACATATTTTAGGCTGAGGAAAAGGTATGTGTGCAATCGGCTTTGCCGATGTAAACTTCTTTACTTGTTTTCGAAATATATTTAAAGTTTTTTCGTTTCAAAAATGAAAATTATTTTTAAACGTTCAATATTTTTTTTCAAAATTGACGACTGTGGTTGACGCTTGAGACGTCAACCACTGGTTGACTGAAATGGGCTATGAATTCGAAATTATGTGTCGAAAGTTGCGTTTACACGATTGATCCTTTTGCGTAAATTTTTATTGACGAAAATTTAGAGCAATCTAGGGACAACCAGATTGGAGTAGTTTGACGCAAATAAAATTGTGCCATTACACGATTGATGTAGATTGAACATGAAAAAATCGTAAATATTGACGTAAATCGTCAATCGTCTAATCCTAGCATAAGACTACTTGAATTTCCTGTAGGAAAATGTGTTTCTAAATTTTTTTGAAAATTCCAATCGTTCGCCTTTGACTTTTTATAATAAAAACAAGTGGATTTTTCAATTGCAACATGTTGCTAGAATTTTCGATTTGAATGCCTTCATAAGAATGATTATTTCTCTGCGAAACCTTAAACGAAACTTCTCAGGTAAGAAAAAATCTACACAAAATAGATAGTTCTTCGGTCCTAAATGCTGATATTGAAAATAACACAAGCGGTTTTTAAGATAAATTCGTTGAAAGTACACAAAAAGTGAATTTTTTACAGAAAAATCAAAATTTTTCGACTTTGAGCATCAAATTGCACCATTAATTGTTAAAATTTTTTGGTGTTTTTGATATTTCGTGAAAATTGAATTATCCTAGAACACCTTATCGTTTAAAAATTTTAAATATGGGATACCACAATTTAGAAAACTTCAATCACAAAAATCAGTGGTATAAAAAACTGAATGCGTGGTTTTCTCGAAACTCTGACGTGATGGAACTTTTTCACTATTTTTCAATTTTTTTTCTGAAACAAAATCTAATGAAAACACTACTTTTTACTCAAAAAGGTTTTTCGTTGTAGGTCTGTGTAATCATTGTTTGATATCATAGATGGGCAAAAAGCATTAGTTACTTACTACATTACAATTTCCATTACTATAAAAAAATGCAAAACTAATTTCCATTATCAGTAAAAAAGTACTGGTAATGAAAATCTTATTTCAGTACCAGTAAAAATATACTGATAATGGAAATCAAATTTCAGTAGCAGTACAAATTTAAAGCGCATAAGAAAAAAGGCGCTCTACCGGCGCAGATGAGGGAAGGGGTGTGTTATATTTAACAAATAATTTCTTAATAAGGGCATGCTTATTAAGGGACTTAATGCTCTGATTCTCATCTGCCACTATCACTAGTTCTAACAGTTCTAGAAAAATTATTAGTTCTTTTAAGAAAATTTATCTAGCACTATATAATACTTGGCCCGTATTTTCCGGTGCCTTCACTTTACTTTCAGTGTGTTGTGCGCTGCAGTCATTTAAAAATTCTCAAAATTTATGAATTTCCAATTCTAAAAACTGTAAATGCCCTTATTTATTTAAAGACGCTGGAGCTGTTTCAACTGAGCATCCAAACAATCCGCGAGCACAAAAAGAACGGGATCGAGATCGCGGTTTGCGTGTGTCTAAAGAAATAACTGTTGAAACTTATACGAATTCAGTATGTAGAATGTGCTATTAAGATTTATATGAATTTAGTAGTAAAAACCATTGTCTGCTTTGTTTGTTCCCAGCAAGCCATGAATTCAAGAGAATTACCCACCAGTAGCAACTCTCCTCGAGAAGCAACCCCTCTTGAAGAAGGACAATGTGCAGAATTTCCGAAAGAAATTAGTTTCTTTTCAGGAAATCCGAGCGTCGAAGTCACCCACGGTATTGTGCATTTATATAAAAAAAAGTAAGAAACCCTATGGGAATAATTTATTATCTTATCAGGTGACTTATCCAATAAAGATTCTTATTTGTTTTATCTTTTTATATAGCGAACGCAAAGAAATAAAGGAAGGACCTTGCAATCAGCTCTGTTTATTAGCAGTACCTGCAAGCCTTAGCTGCCACGATTTGCTGAATTTTGTAGCTCCATGTCATGCCGAAATCATGCATATACGTATTATTAGAGATGGAAGCCCCAATCAGTTTATGGTCTTACTCGAGTAAGTTCCCTGAAAAGTTATGCGTTTTCAAAGACTGTTAATCAAAATAGTTAGATTTCGTTCAAATGAAGGAGCACTGGAGTTTTATCAATCTTTTAATGGTGCCGCATATAACTCACTCGAACCCGACTCTGTCTGTCATGCTGTTTGGGTGTCAGATGTAGAATTTGGTGAGGACGGCCTTTCCCCACTCGGTCACACGGAACTGCCCACGTGTCCAGGTACTTCAAATATTGGTGTAGTAAAAAGAAATCCATTATTTTTGCATTAAATTGAGGGCTTTATTTAAGATAGTTAGAATGACCCGATTTAGGTCAAATATGCGCCGTTTTGTTCGATAACTTGTTGCCATTTTAAAGGTAATTTTATTGTGCCTCTCTCATAGAAGCCCTCGTTCCTATTAGCAAAAAATTGAGACAGTCGAATTTCAGAAGCCTCTCTTGAAGCGAACGTTTCACCAGCAAAATTGTTCGCCATGGACAGGAACAGATGGTAATCACTTGGTGCCAGGTCCGGACTATAAGGTGGATGCAGAACAACCTCCCAACCAAACTCCCGGAGCTTCTGGCGAGTCACTATCGATGTGTGTGGCCTGGCGTTGTCCTGATGGAACACAATTCCTCTCCTATTGGCCAAAGCTGGCCGCTTATGGGCGATTGCTTCCTTCAGACGGTCCAATTGTTGACAGTAGAGTTCCGAGTTAAGAGTTTTGCCGTATGGGAGCAGCTCATAGTAGATAATTCCCTGCCAATCCCACCAAACACACAGCAAAACCTTCCTGGCCGTCAATCCTGGCTTGGCCACCGTTTCCGCCGGTTCACCGTGTTTCGACCACGACCCTTTTCGCTTGACGTTGTCGAAGGTGACCCACTTTTCATCACCAGTCACCAACCGCTTCAGAAATGGGTCGATTTTGTTGCGGTTCAGCAGCGATTCGCAGATGGAAATTCGGTCTATGAGGTTTTTTTGCGTTAACTCGTGTGGCACCCATACATCGAACTTCTTTGTGTATCCAGCCTTATTCAAATGGTTCCAAACGGTTTTTTGTGCAATCTTTAGCTCTTTTGCAATCGAAACAGTGCTAACATGACGGTCGGACTCGATAATTTCCGTGATTTTATCGACATTTTCGACAATTGGCCTTCCAGTGCGTGGTGCATCCCCCCCCCCCCCCCCCCCCCCCCCCCCCCCCCCCCCCCCCCCCCCCCCCCCCCCCCCCCCCCCCCCCCCCCCCCCCCCCCCCCCCCCCCAGTGTAAATTTTGAGGACGGGCCTTTCCCCCTCGGCACACGGAATCCCACGTGTCCAGGTACTTCAAATATATTTTTTTAAAAAATTGTTTTTATCTTCGTTCAGTATGTTTGGAGCGGATGGATGAAAGCGTAGATGGTGTCCTCACCATATTGTGCAATCACGCGTTTCACACAAATTGCTTAATAAAGTGGGGCGACTCCACTTGCCCCGTTTGTCGGCACGTACAGACACCTGATCTTATGGAAGATTCGGTTTGTATGGAGTGTGAGGGCACTGATTCCCTTTGGATTTGCCTTATTTGTGGTCATGTTGGTTGCGGTCGCTACCAGGGTGGTCATGCAGCAGCTCATTTTCGTGCAACAAATCATACGTATGCAATGCAGTTGGGCACATCGAGCGTGTGGGACTATGCTGGCGACAATTTTGTGCATCGCCTTTATCAGAATAAATCCGATGGGAAATTGGTTGCTACTCAAGCACCCAGTGACGATGGCGAAGAAAAGATTGACTCAATACAATTAGAGTTTACTTACCTGCTAACATCTCAGTTAGATACACAACGAAAATACTATGAGGAGCGCTTATCACGTTTGGAGAATGAATTTCACGATTTCAAACTGCAGAGCTGCGTGTCGAGTGAAAAGTTAATTTCGTTAGAGCAAAAAGTTCAGACTTTAACGAAGGAGAAACAGGTGCTAGAGCGTAAATTGGCTCAAAACGCAATCAAGTATGAATATAAAAAATTAAAATTTATTAAAATCTAAAGACTGTTATTTTATGACAGATTGAAGGAAGTTCAGAAGCAGTTGGCGGATGAAAATCAAATCTCGAAGGCCTTACAAATAAATCAATCTTCCTGGCAAGAAAAGTACCATTCTTTAGAGAAGCAATATCAAGAGTACAAGGAATCACGTGAGGCGGAATTATCTTCAGTTAAAGAACAGTTGCATGATATAATGTTTTACATGCATGCTCAGACCAAGATTGCAGAATCTGACCTAAAGAACGAAATTGTTGGGGGTTCCGTGGTTGTTCCCGATTCTGATGTAAACTCTCCTAGTTCTTCAAAAGCACATCGCCGCAAAAAGAAGCACTAGAATTTTTAAACAGAGTTATAGCGATTTAAGAGTCTTGGTAATTCATTTACTGATAACATAAGAGATATATATATCTGCTTTAGAAAGCGCGAAGTTGTGACGTTATTTTATTCGATAATAAATTCGGGGATTAATTATAAAACTAACACTAACGGCCGTTTGTTACTGTTCCCGAAATTTCAAAATTTTCATTCAAATATTTTCTTTTTCGAAACGAAATACTTAAACAGGAGAGAAGCAAGATATTTAAAGCCCCAATCTTCGTTGGCCGAATGGGTAAAGGCACCTGATGAGAACTCGCAGCGGAGTCGAAATCGATCGTGCCAGCTTTCACCACCTCGGCAACTGAGGAAAATTTTTTTCCGATTGCCAAAATTTCAATTTTTCAATAAAAATTGAATTTTTCACTAAAAAAAATGTGAAAACAACTGAATAACAAAAAAAGCAAAAATGAAATGACAATTACAGGTCGAGAAAATAACAAAAAATTATTTTAAAAAAATTTAATTTAAAGCACCCCACCCAAAATTTGGAAGACGGTTTTATGAGAAGATTTATTTACGAGTCTTTTTCGAGCCCCCTTCATGATTAGAAAATGATTGATCACATGCATGATTAAAAGTAGACTCGAAAACGATTCTCCAATATGTTTCAAAACGAGTCGTATTTCAATAACCCAGACGAGTCGTTTTCGAACCCTCTTGATGATTGAAAAGTGTCGATCACATGCACGATAAAAGAAGACTCGAAAACGACTCTCCAATATGTTTCAAAAGCGAGTCGTATTCAATATTGGACTGAAAATTGAATTGATTGGAATTTGACTTTAAAGTTATAAACGAAAAATTTCCGTGGCTTTCGCTTTGGAAGGCTTGGTGTCGACGGGTGAGCACGGGACTAGAAAACGAGAGTTCCTAGGTTCAAATCGCACATAAGGCAAAAAAAAAAAAAAAATGTTGAATTTAAAATAATAATACATATACAAACATAACATATCCACGGAAAATCCAAAAAATGTGTATTGATTTAAAAAAATTTTATTTTAATTTTTTTTATTTTTGAAAAGCAATTGATTATAAATATTAGTGTCCGACCGAAGGTGAATTTTAAGTCTAAGCTGAAGCCGAACAATCGGCAGAGTTGAAGACTTCGGCCGAAGCCGAATGCAAAAAATTTTACAGTAAGGCTCAGTCTTTATTCATTTAAAAAAAAAAAAAACCCTGAATTTTTTAAATTTTTCGTTTACGCCCACAAAGGAGAATTTCGGTTTCCTAGTGTAAAACCTAAACAATTGAAAATTATTGTTTTCTTCCTTAAAATGCAAAAAATTCGAAAATTGGATTTCAGCCGAACCGAAGATAAAACCCATATCGATTAAAGGAACCTCTGACAATAAAAATATGATTAGAAGACTCCAAAAATGAAATATGAGTCTAAAGATGAAAATGTAACTAGACTGGAAAAGCTGCAAATGTATCAAATTGACCCCAAAAACCGGCTTTCCAATTTTCCCCAAAATTCTTTTTGTCGAAAAGGAGCGCATATTACTTTTTTCAAAAAGATGAAAAAACTGCTTTTATAAAAAATTTCAAAAATGCTACTGGGATTTTCAATTTTAAAAAACGTTCTTAAAAGCATTCGTGAAATATTTATTGAAATTGAAGAAAATATTTGCTTCGAAAATGAATATTTTTATTTTCCAAAAAATATTTTTTTTTTTTATGGCCAAAAAATCGTTTTCAAAAAAATTTTCTCTGATTTTCAAAAATTCCTGGAAAGTTAAAAATTTCATCATTTGAAGTGACTTTATATCAAAATTATTGGAAGAAAACTCAAAGGATCCAATAATGACAATGGAAATTAAAAATTTGATTTTCACTATTTAAGATATCCCTGAAAAATTTAACGGTTTAAAACAATAATCGAAAATTTTGTCTTAAAATTGAATTTTAAATAAATTAAAACAGAAAATAAAAATTCCCAAAAAACCAACGAAAACGGCGAATTTTTTAATAAAAAAAAAAGCAAAAAATGAAAATCGGGGTTGTTCAAACCAACAACTTTTTCAGAATTAGATTGAAATTAAAAATTTCAAAAGTTTTAAATTTCAGATCGAAAAAAAATTGTTTTTTGCCACGAATCGTTTTCTAAAAAATTTATTTCTTCGGTTTTAGCAAAAGGAAAAAACCGAAAATTTAACAAATTTTGTATTTTAAAAGAAAAATTTTCCAAATAAAAATTTGGAAAAAATTTTTTTGAAAAGGGCAATATTTCCGCAAGGCGAAAATTGTAAAAAAAATGGTTTAAAAAAAATCAAATACAATTTTGAAATAAAGGACTTTAACCAAAATTGGCAATACATGAAAGCTAATTTCATGTGAATAGTTTAAAACATTCGGCATTTTCACCGAATAATATTCGAAAAACTGTTGGGAAGAAAATTTCGGAATAAAAAATAATATTTTAAAAAGTCAAAATTGCTCTCTTTGAATTACCCTTTGCTCTCTTTCAAAATTTTACAAAAAGAGCAAATTAAATAAAAAAACTTTTCCGTTAAATCCGAATTTTTATATCATAAAATAAAAACAAAATGAAACAATCGGGGTTTTAAAACCGAAACGAAATTAGATTTGAAATCAAATTTAGTTTTAAACGTTTTTAAAAACGAATTCGGTTTCGGTTCGGACCGAATCGTAAAAAACAGTTTCGGTTCGGTTTTGTCGGAAAAGGCCGAAATGAAACCAAATTTAAACAATTTTTATTTTTAAAAAAGAAAAACACATTTTCTGTTAGGAGTGGCTTATACGAGAGATGCTGCTAGCTTTGCCCGGTCCGGGACGTTTCCGACCCAGGGAAAGGAGTTAAGAAGCCTGCATTGTTTTCAAAAACCCATGCAACATCTAATAATCTTTATGGAAATACCAAAAGAAAACAAAAGCAACTACTTAAATAAAAAGTTTTTTAACAAGGAATTGGAGTTTTTTTTTTTTTTTCATAAACTCAGTTTTTTTACAAGTAATTATATTTTAAAAATATTAGCACACAATAAAAAGGAGATTTGAAAAGGGTTTCGGCGGACCGAATCTTTAAAAAAACCGAAAAATTCGGTTTGGTTGGTTTGGGAAAAGACCGGTCACCACGTTTTATTTTGAAATAGGGCATTGTTTTTAGGGACGAAAATTTAGATTTTATTGTCTATTAAACCGAGAGTTTTTAGTTGACGAATTGGCCAAGGTGAGGACTTTTTCCCGGTTTTTTTTATAGAAATAAAAGTAAATACATTTGCGTTAAAGTGGAAGAGAAAGCAGCGAATCAAAAAAAAATGGGAAATTAAAGGTTTTCCCAAGAAATTTTCGGGCTCCAGCCATTTGGAAAATATTTCTCCAGTTAAGAAGCTGGCGAGATGCTCAAAAAATGGTTGCAAAAATTTAGAAAAAGAAGGAAAAGGCCAAAAGGTCAAGAAAATCTAATTTATTTTTCCTCCAGATTTGGAAAAAGCCTGAGCCGTACGAGGATCGATTTAAAAAACTAAATTAACAGAAAAATTTAAAAAATTTTTAAAAAAAATTTTCGGTAACGAAATTCTCGACGAACAGTTCAAGTTAAGAAAGGAAAAACTCAGGAATAGAAAGGTTTTAGGAATACTTTTATGGCAAAAGGAAATATCGAAATGAGCAGCACATGTTGTTCAAATACAACCCTGTTTTTAAAAAAGAATGATTTTTTAAAAGTGAAAAATACCTAAACCCAAAAACAATAAATGAAATAGATTACAGTTTACAACCATTTATTTATAAAAAGTACCTTTTCACCAGAAATCAATGTGAATCCAACTTGTTTTACGAAACTTCCCTATGCTAAAAAAATTAAACGCCCAAGTCTTCGTCCCATCTTCATGGCCAAAATGAAAAATTCCGGGGCAAGAAATTTGAAATCCCAAATGGTTAATTAAAAAAATTTTAATTTTTCAAAAATTGCCCCTCCCAACCAGGGCCGAGCAACTGAATTCAAGGTAGGGCAGAGGCGGTTACGGAGGGGATTTAAAACTTAGTTCGAAGTTTTTTTTGAAGTTATTTTCCAAACAAAATGAAACCGAATTATTAAAATTCTGGTTTTATGAGCTTCTAACTTCCCTTTAAAAAAAGCAAAATTTCCATGGATTCAAACATAATACCTTTTAAATAAAAAGCTATTTGAAGAAAAAGAAACAATTTTAGATTTTTAAGTTTTTAAGTTAAGGAGTTTTCTTTTGGATATGATTTTGTTTGGGTGAGTTTTCGTTTGTCTGTTTTTTTCGGGACCGAACGAAAGTATATTGAAAACGACGGGCAGTACATTCATTCTTGCTTACATTTGTTTTTTAACCGAAATCAATTTTCGTCGATTCGTTTTCGCACTGCCCTTAATTTAAACAATTATTTCCAATTTTACCTTAAGCTGGAATTTAAAGTTGAAATTGTAAAAATCAAATTAACTTTGAAAGTGAGTTATTTTTGGGGCAAAAAATTCATTTCGGACTTTTCTTTTCCCGGCTAAAAATGATTTTTCCTTTTATTTTTAAAAAATAAAATCTAATTTTCAACTATTCGCCCATACGGGTTTAAAAGTTTTGGGAATAAATTAGAAGGATTTTGTAACAAAAATTTTCGCAAGTTTTTTTGGAATATTAATAAAATTGAAAGTTTTCACACCGGACGCCCACCAAACCCCGTACCCCCAGAAATTTTTCCATAAAAAATTTATTTTTTGTCGGAACTCCAAAAAATTTTGCCCAAACCTAAAAAAAATTAAAACCCTGGGTTTCTCAAAATGGTCAGATTTTCTCATGAAAATTTTGAAAAAGGAATTTTTAGCCTTTTTGCGAAATGGAAATTTTAGAGCGGACTTGAAGGTCCACATTGACCATAACCGTGGGCCCAGAAACATTAATATGGAATTAGCGAATTTAATTTTTATTTTTCCGACCCAAATTTCAAATAACTAGCATAATTCTTTTCGAAACGAAAAACAAGGGATTTTTAATTAAAGTTAGATTTGTTTGTATACAAAACAATTGAGGAGAAAAACCAATGGAAAAAGGTTTGTGTAAGGACAGAGTGTTTGCAAAATTATTGGGCTGCAAAAAATTCATTGAAAAAATTGTTTATGGTTGATTTTTTCATTTTAAAAAACAAAAATTAAAATTTTAAAAAATTTTTTCAAATTTTTGATTTGGCCCCTTTTACACGACAAAATTTTTCAATTTTTTTTGTTAAATTTTAAAATGTGTTTGAAAAATAAAAAAATTTTAAAATTTAAAAAAACTCAAACCCTTTTGAGAAAAATTAAAAATTTTGCTTTAAAAATTTCAAACGGTTTTCCAAACCTTACGGAATTTATGAATTTTTTCTTTCAAAACGCCACAACCCCTAAAAAGGTTTTAAAATTTTGGGTTGGGTTTTTGAAGTGGATTTAAACCCATTTTAGGAGATTTTTGGTTCATTTTTTAAAATTTTCCACCGGCACCAAACACTTAAATTTTAGTTTCAGGAAACAAATAAAAAACAAATACAAAAATTGGGAAAAAATTTTAATTTTTAAATTCAAGGAAAAGAAATTTAAAAAAAATTAAATCTTAAAGAAAAAGAATTTCGGGGAAAAATTTGGTAGTTTTAGAAATCGAACAAAAAAAAGAAAAATTTTAATTAAACTTTTTTTGGGGGCCAATAAAAGAGAATTTAACAAACTACGAAATGGAAAATTTCCAAAATATAAAAGTTATTTTTTAATTAAATCGGGGTCCAAATCAAATTAGCGGGTAACCGTCTTTTTTTTTTGGGGCAAGGGTTTGCGAGGGATCCCTTCGGGTTTTTTTAAAAGAGTTTGGAAAGACCAAACTTTGCCGTTAAAAAGTTAATATTTTTATTTTAAACAATTTGTTCCGTTAAATCAAATAATTTTTTTAATATAAAATTTTTTAAATAACCAAATTTATATGAAATTTGGGATTTCCTTTTCGATTTAAAAAAGGGGTTTCTTACCAATCAATAACTTTTTAAAAATTTTGGGATTTCCAAAAATTTTCTTTAAAAAAGGGATTTCCCATAAACCCCAAATAAAATTTTTTATTTAAAATCTTTAATTTTCGAAATTTAATTCAAATTTGTTTTTTCTTAAAATAAAAAGGGAATACTAAAAAAAAGCCGCCCTTTCCAAGCCCCCAAAATTGGCTTTCGTTTTAATTTAAAAAAAAAATTAAAAATTAAAAATATTAAAGGCAAAAAAAAAAAAATTTTAAAATCGCCCAAGAAGGGAAAATGAACAAATATTGCCAAAGTTGGGCCCTGATTTTTAAATCGGGGAAAATTTAAATTTCATTTTTTTAATTTGGAAATAATTTTAAAAAATTAATTTTGTTTGTTTTTGTTTTTTCACTTAAAAGTTTTTAAGTTTCTTTTAAACGAAAAGAAAACCTTTTTAATTTTTTATTTTAAATTTCCTTTTAAGGAAACAAAACCCAAAATAACAACAATTTTTTTTTTAACCGAGAAAATTTTTTCACAAACCAAAATTAAACCCAAAGGAACCCCGTTTGACATTTAAAAATTTTTAAAACTAAAGTTTTTAAATTTTTTTAATAAATTTTAACCCCAATTAAATAAATTTTTATAAATTGAAAATTTTTTTAAAAAATTTATTTTTTTTCTATAAAAAAAACATTTTTCCGTTTTTTAAAAAATTTCTCGGGTTAAGCGGAATCCCAAAAGTCCTTGAATTTTCATTTGGAAAACCTTTTTTATAACCTTTTTTAAAGAAACCAAAAACAATTGGGGGAAAAAAAAACTTTTGTATTAAAAAAATAAAAAATTTTTTTTTTAATTTGAAAAATTTTTTTCACAAACTAAAAAAAAAAATTTTTTTTTTTGTTAAAATTTTACGGGACTTAAAATGTTTTTTTTAAATTTAAATTTTTTTATTTAAAAAAAAAGATTTTTTTTTTTGTTGTTTAAAAAAGTTTTTATTAAAAATTTAAAAATTTAAAGGAAAAAAAGGGGGAAGGGAAAAAAAAAAATTTAATCACCCTTGCAAACGATTCGAATTTTATATTTTCTCTTCGAATCGATTTCAATCGCAAAAATACCTAAAAAGGTATAAAAAGTCCTTGCAATTTTTTAAATCTTCTGGTTCCACCTAGAATTGATTTGAAGTAAATACCTAAGTAAAAAAAAAAATAAAAAGTTTGAAATACCCAGCGTCCCACGATTCGACTATATTTTCCTTTCCGAAGAAATTACACAAAATTAATTTTTCGGGCTTAAGTCGGAACGTGTCGTTCTACGCCTTATGTTTGTAAGTTAAGAAAAATCTTCATTTTTGGGGTGGGCGTGGGGGGACATAAATTTTTTCCCAAAACTTTAATTTGCCGGAACCTTTGTTCAATTTGAAGTTTCTAGCCTTTTACCTTTAAAAGTTACGTAAACCCTTATTTTGGGGTTCAGGAAACCGGGTTTTTTTCCAGGATAATCCCTTTTTGTATTTAATCAAAATTCAATGAAATTGTTATTTCCAAGTTACAAGATTTTTGAAAACCAAAAATTCATTTGTCTAGGGGCGGAGTCTAATTTTTTTAGGCAAATCAACCCTTACCGGGTTGTTGATCAAGAATATAATACATGTTAGTTTTAATCAACCGGTTGGGTGCGATGGGGGTCAAACAACAAAAAACGTATAATTGCAAAATCAACCCCTAATTTAAGGGAAAAAAAAATTTCTTTTTGAAAAAAATGTTACGCCCAACGTTTGAACGATAAAAATTTTAATGCAGTTTGCAAGAATTTAGACCCCTGGGTATAAAAAGTTTAATTTTTGGTTCAAGGGTTTTGACTTTTAAAAAAAAAAAAATTTTTTCTTTTTTTTGTTTCCTTTTGGTTAAAAATCCTTAAACCCACTTTTTTATTTTTTTCGCCTGGATCGAACCCTTTTTTGGTAATACTCTTAAATTTTTTAAATAAAAGAAAAATTAAATATCAAAAGCATTTGTTTTTGTTCTGAATTGAAATTAGATTTATACAAAAACTAATAATTCATTTTTTTAAACAATGCAAATTTTTTTTTCCCATAACTTATATTTTATATCCATAAAAAATTTTTGTTATTTATTATCTCCCCGACCGGTTGCCCCACAGAGGCCCCTGATAGTCTAACTCAGCTTATTCTGGTGAAACAATTTCAAATTTCAAACTTAAAAAGACAAAAACCTTTTTTTTATGACAAACAAAAAGGATAAATTCAAACTTTAAAAAAATTAATTTTGAAAGAATTTAAAAAAAAAAGTTATCCCAAAAAAGAAACTTAATGCAGGGAAAAAATTGCTTTTTACTAAGTCTTTAAAATTTGAAAAAATTAAAGTACGGCTTAAAAAAATAAATCCCTCAAGCACTTAACAGTCTGGTAAGGATTCCTTCCTAAGGATTACAAAAAAAGTCGGACGAGGAGGTTTCAAACTTTGGTGAAAATTTTTTTGCGTATGCCAATAAATAACTTAATGGTAACCAGGGGTGCATGGTTTTGGCTTTAACAAGAAAACATTGTTGGCTTTAAATTTTTTGCTGTGAGGACGGGCGCCAATCGGATATTGAATCCAAGGCAAAAATTCGAAAGGTTGAGTGGGGGCAATACCAACTTTTCACCAATTTAATCTGTTCTTGGAGTGCAGTTAAAATTTTTAATTAAGGAAATATTCGACCTACATTGTTATGGAACAAGATAAATCAGGTTTAGTTTTAAGGTCAACCGGTTGCCCTTTTAGGGAGCACCCAAAATAGGGGGGTTCCAAAAGCAGAGAGTTTTGAAAAAGAAATTTCCAGTTGTTTCAAAATTTTCACGCCCAAACGGAATTCCAGGTATTAATTCGGAAAGAAATTTTTCAAACCCCAGGCGAAAAGATAAATTGCACTCACCGTACTGAAGTTGTCAAAATTTTAAATTTTAAAATTTTTTATGAACATGAAAAAAAAGGGCCCAAATTACCCTTCACCATAAACAAAATGTTCGATTAACTTTATTGCCCAAATATCCCATAAATAAGATAAAATTTTCTAAATGAAATTAATTGGCTTAATATTCACTAAGAAATTTAACAGAACAAATGCTTTTGGAAAAACCAACGCAAAAAATTTTTTTTCATTTCCCTCGCGGATTCATCCAAGATTTTTTTAGCGGCTCACAACTTGGACCGGGCCCTTAAGTGGAAAGATTTCTATTCTTTAAAAAGCTAGTTTCTGGCCTTACCTTTTCAAATTTCAAACTTTAATTAATGTAAAATAAGAACGCGTCCTTTTTTTAGTACGGGGATAAGTATTTTCCAATTTAAAGTTAATTTTATTAAAAATTTAAGTATCCAAACACCCAGCAAATTTAATTTTCTAAAAATTGTATTCCGCCGAAACCCAAAAAATTGACAAAATAATTTATTTTAAAATCGTGTATCCAGCCTTATTAATGGATGAGATAAAACAATTCAACATTTTTTTTTTTAAGTATTTTAGAATTTGCATTTTTTTTTTTTTTTTTTACGAGAATTTAAACATATAAAAAAATTTAAACGTTTTCAAAAATTTAAAACTTTTTTTTTTAGCTTAGGAACCAATAAATAAAAAAAACAATTCCTTCCTTAGGGGAAATACTCTTTTCAACGCCCATCCAATTTTTTTGCCGCCAAATGAACTGGCCTCATTCAATTTTGAACACCTCTACTTTTTTTTAAAGACTTAAAATTGGGGCCAGAATTAAATTACTCACACTTAGGCTTATTTGTAATCTTTCAAATTTAATTTTTTTTTCTATTAAACAATTTAAACTTGAACTTTTTAAATGTTTTAATCAAAAAAAAACTTATCTGGAAATTGAAAAATTCCTAAAAGAGTGTTTTTTATCAAATTTTGTTGGTATGCTAGGAAAAAAATTTTTTTTTAATTTTTACAAATTTGAAAAATATAAAAACCTATTTAGCGCATAACTACTTGAACGTTTTTCCGCTGCAAATTTGAAGTTTTTACCCAAAAATTTTTTCAATCCAAAGAAAGGTTCAAATGAAAAAATTTTAATATGTTTTCATTTTTCCTGGTAACTGCCAAAAAAAATTAAACCCATAAACTCCTTTCCAAATTATTTTTTCAATTTCAACCTCTCCTTGGGGATTTAACCCGGAATGTCGCATGGCACCCATGACACCTGTTAGAAAAGAAATCAATTTTTTTCGTTTTTTTTGTTTAAACAAATTCTTTATTTTATTTTCTTATTTCGAATTTTCTTTCAAAGGATTTAAATAGAGTCATTTTAAAAATTTTGCCTTGGACATAAATAGATTTATTTAAAAAGAAATTTGGCCAAATTGGCTAATTTTTCTTCAATTTTTTCAGACTTTTTTCGGACCATTTTCCCCCCTCAGAAAATTTTTGGTGGTGGGCCGATTGCCAATGGAATTCCTATTTTGGTTAGTGGGCACCACAAGAAAACCCTTTTTGGTAATTTAAAAAGGTCAAACGGTTTTTGGAATCCCAAGGTTTTTTAAAAAGTAAATTTTATTCTAATTTTAAAAATAAAAAATTAAATGAAAAAATGGAAAAAAGATTTCCAAAATCCAAATTTTTTATTTTCCAAAACCCACAAATGTTTTGATTTATTTTGATTTTGGGCTTTCCCTACAGTCCAACCATTTAAATCCTAAAAGGCAAAAAAGGTTAAAATGGGAATTCAAGAAAAGGAAAAAAATTTAAGGAAAAAAGGGCACCTGAAATATGGTTCCCAATATTTTTTTTAAAAAAAAGTTTTTTTTTATTTGACGGTTTTTAAATTTAATTTTTTTATTTATTTTTATTTAAAAAAAAAAAAACAAAAACGAAAAAACGAAAAAAAATTGGAAGGGTGGGGACGAACCCGGATTGGTTAAGTGAAAAAATTTTTGCCGCTCCCTTGTATTTAAAACTAATGGAAAAATCTTTTCAACCAGTTGGTTTTTACCTTTCCTTGTGGCCAAATTGGTGCTCGGTTTAATTAAATTCTTTTTGTTTTTTACAGATTTTGAGTTAAAAAATTGTTTTTTAAAACGGCTACCTTATTTGTCCATACCTAATAGAAACCCTTTATAGTTTAATAATTTTTTAAAATTTTAACCCAAAGCCCCCTTTTTAATTTTGACTTTTTTAACCTTAAGTAATTTTTTCCAACCAATTAAGATATTTAAAAAAAATTTTATATTTTTATTTTAGACAGATAAGAAAACCGGGGAAAGGGAAAAATTTTTTTAAAAATTTAAAAAAAAAAACTTTTAAAAAATTTTTTAAAAAATTTTTACTTTCGCATTTGTTGAACGGAAAAATAAATTGCCTTTAAAACCAAAGGAATTTTTTTTTTCCCACTTAAAAATTTCATTTTCAAAGTTTGGGAAAAAAACGTTTAAAGAAACGTTTAAAAAAAAAAAAAATTTTAAATTTGGGGGAAAAAAAATTTTTTTTTAAAAAGGGGTTTTCCCGGGCTTTATTTTTCCAAAAAAATTTTTAAATTTTTTTGAAAAAACGGGGGTTTTTAAAAATTTCTAATCAGTGTTGCACTTTTTTCTCTGGATAATCTGCCAAGGAAAAAACTCCCTAAATCCCATATATGACTCCTATCCAATCCTATTTTTTTCAATGTTCATATCTCTCTCCTGTGTGGGATTTGAACCTCGGAACTGTCGCATGTGCTTACCCATGACACCGTGTTAGCTAAAACGAAAGTCAGGGATTTTTTTCGTTTATAAGTTTAAAGTCAAATTCAAATTTATTTTATTTTTCTTCCCAAATAGACAGCTATGATATTCATACAATGATTTCAAGGGATGCATGAAAATTGTCGACAATTTGATAACAATTCTAGTCACTCAAAATAATGTTTTCAAAACTACATCAAATTGACTTCATTGCACGATCTCATATCATGACATGAATAATGAATAATATGAGTATGAGGTCAATATGTAACCATATACTGAAATCATAATTTGCTCTCAGTTGAGCACATTTTGTCCCTCATAAGCAACACATAACTTCAGCATCGTTTGAGTCATGCATGATGTCAAGATGATGCGAATATGTTGTATTTTGTCTATTTGGGTTATTTTCGACATATTTCTGATTCATATAGGACTCTTAAATATGAGCCTCTTATTTTCAACATATTTCTGGATCATATAGGACTCATAAATATGAGGCTCTTATTTTTTTCAACATATTTCAGACTCATTTCGGACTCATATTTCGGAGCACTCAGAAAATGTTTGGTGGGACAATGGGCCGATTAACGGCCTAAGTGGCAGCCACTTCAACCTACCTACCTACCTTGGTTAGTAGGGTCACCAGCAAGAAAACGCGACTTCTTGCAATGTAATTATAAGGATCAACACGAAGTTTTATGGAATAAAAACCCAAAGCAGTTTCAACGTCTACTTTATTACTAATTTTACAAAATAAAAAATAAATGAAATGAAAAAATATGGAAAAAAGTATTTCCTTTAAAACGGTACCAAATTTTTTATTTTCCAACACCACAAATGTTTTGATTTATTTTGTATGGACGCTAGCCCATTCGCTCAGCAGTCCGAAGGCTCTAGTTTAAATCCTATAACAGGCGAAAAAACGGTGTGCAAAATGGGAATTCAAGTAGATGGAAAAATATTTCAAGGAAAAAAGGGCAGCCATAAGAGGTCCCATCCCGGCTGTCCGCAATGATTTTTTTTTGCACAAAAAGTTGGCTTGATATTTTTTATTCCTGTACGGTTTTTTAAATGTTATGTAATTTTTATGTTATTATTTATTTAAAAAAAAAAAAAACAAGAAAACGAAAAAACGGAAAAAAAAACCAAAATGGACACGCCCACCTGACTGGGGCTCGAACCCGCCGATATAGGATTGTACTACGTGATAAAAAATTTTGCCGCTCCTCTCGTATTTAAACTAACTACGCGAAGTAAATTCTTCTTCAACCACGCTTGTGATTATTTTAACTACTCTCATTGATAGAGCCAAATCATGGCTGCTCGTAGTTAAGTTAACATTCTTTTTGTTAATTTTACTATGATTTTTCGCTCAGTGTAGAAATATGTTTTTTGAAAATCGGACCATGACCTTATTTGTCTCGAGTATCCTAATAGCAAACCCATTTATATGTATAACTACATTTTTGTAAAATGGCTTTAACCCAAAGCCCCATCGTGGGGTCTTATTTTCGACTTGTTTTACTACCTCGATAAGTAATTTTTTCCGAAGCCACATTAAGATCCGATTTAAGACAATTCTATGCAGCTTTTTATTTTACGACGAGACCTAAGAAAACCGGGGTTTATTCCTTATCGAAACTTACTTATCAATGAATTTTGAAAAAAAAAAAATTTTCAAGACTAAAATAATTCTTATTTTAAATACCTATTACGTAACAATTTCCAAGTTAAGAGACCGAAAAAAACCTAAACGCTATTGCTCAAGTTGAATTAAGCCATTTTTCATGAATTTAACAAAACCTTTTTTATTTCGCTTACTTAGCGAATTTTTCAACATCGTTTCAAGTAGTTTCAGAACCCGAAAACAAGTTCTACAAGCACACAACGTCAAAAAAAAAAAAAAATCAAAATTAAATTAAAATGAAATAAAAAAAAATTTTTTTAAAAAGGTAATTTTAATTTCGCGGCTTGAGTATTTTCTCAATTAATCACTTTTGTGACTTATAAATTTGAATTTATGTTAACAAGTGTTTATGGAAATAACGCCCGGCGTATGTACGTATGTAATATCCCTGAAGTAAATTGGAAGATGATTTGCTTAACGTTACTACTCACTGCACGAGAAACAATTGAACTAGTGGAAATGAAGATTTCGATTGATTTCGTTTTCGGCCAGAAATCTGAAGGTTCAAATCACAGCGTTCGCAGAAAAAATTTAGAAATATAGTAATAATTGAAATCTAAAAATACTTATAAGTAAAAAAGTGACGCTCAGAGATGGGAAAACACATAACGTACAAAAAAGCATTAAATAAACACTTGTATGAGCTTGCAATGGCGCTTCTTATTGAAGTTCTAAAATAAATGTAAATCATTGTCAACAGTTTGTTTACGTTTCTAATCGTCAGCAGAATTTGCTGGTAGTCACTGGTAGGTTCGTAGGTCAACATAATGTTAACTGTGGTTGGGAGAAAGCCTTGCAGGGTGGATAGAATGTGACTAGTTATGTTCAAATGAAAACTACTTTAAAGAACTTTTAAACTACTCACGCTTCCTGCAGGGATGGCAGGAGTACATTGAAAGACGCGTTCTGATTTTCGGGCACAAAAGTGTTTAATTATATATGTATATTAGGGCTGCTCTTAATTCCCGAAATGGAATTTCAATCGGTCTCAGGGTTCAGAAGTGTTCCATTGGACATGAGGAGAAACGTGAGAAATTTGGAAGCAATCGGATAACGGGAACCCGTGGCAGTTTTCAATTGAAGTTTGGGAAATTGGCAAAAATAGAGAGGAAACGGCCCTTAACTCCCCACAAGGCGCCCCTACGGATATATAACGTATGGCCAACCCCATTATTTTCTACTCCGAACATTTTTTCTGAACAAACTACCCCCTATCTCCCCTCCTTAAGGGGGCTCCCATACAAAAATAATTTTTTAAAAACTTTTCCCCCCATCTTCCTAACTAGCCCAGAGTGCTCCTAGAGGAGTCAAATGTATGACTGACCCCCATTAACTTTGTCCCCCTAACATTTTCTCCGAACATACTTAAACCTCTATCTGCCCCCTTAAGGGGCTCCCATATAAAACTACCTTAATTTGAGCAAAAATTCATACAAAATGGCCGTCACTACAGTCAAACCCCTCCTAGGGGCTGATATATATGACCGACCCCATTATTTTTTTACCCCAAACATTTTCTTCAAACATACCTACCCTCTATCTCTCCTCGTTAGGGGGGTCCCCATACAAAATTAGGCTTATAAATAAAGAAAAATGCCTCACGAACTTCAATCTATAATATAGATGCCGTAGGAACAAGAAAGAGCATGTTCAGCATGCATATTCGAAAAATTTACAAAATTACCTTTTAAACGAGCCTAATATGAAGAATATTGGATTAGTTTTTGGTGTGTTTTAATAATATGATATATTTTATTACCTTTTTTTTAAACTGAATTTTGGGTTCCATCCCCTAACTGGCCAAATAATGACCCTAGTACAAAAAAATAAATTTTCGAGTCAAATGCCGCAAACCTCAATCTATGACGACTTTTTGAGACTATAACCATTAAAATCGGTTAGTAGTTTCTATTCATAAAATTAATTCAAAACAAATATTTTTTGAAACGCATTATTCACTGTTTTTACGTTCGTTTCTTGAGTCTTGCATGCGTACAGACCGAGAGAGCCATGCGTACAGACCGAGAGAGACATGCGAAGACCTAAGAAACGAACGTGAAAACAGTGAATAATGCGTTTCAAAAAAATATTTTGTTTTGAATTAATTTTATGAATAGAAACTACTAACCGATTTTAATGGTTATAGTCTCAAAAAAGTCGTCATAGATTGAGGTTTGCGGCATTTGACTCGAACATTTATTTTTTTGTACTAGGGTCATTATTTGGCCAGTTAGGGATGGAACCCAAAATTCAGTTTAAAAAAAAAAGGTAATAAAATATATCATATTATTAAAACACACCAAAAACTAATCCAATATTCTTCTATTAGGCTCGTTTAAAAGGTAATTTTGTAAATTTTTCGAATATGCATGCTGAACATGTCTTTCTTGTTCCTACGGCATCTATATTATAGATTGAAGTTCGTGAGGCATTTTTCTTTAATTTAAGCCTAATTTTGTATGGGGACCCCCCTAACGAGGGGAGATAGAGGGTAGGTATGTTTGAAGAAAATGTTTGGGGTAAAAAAATAATGGGGGTCGGTCATATATATCAGCCCCCTAGGAGGGGTTTGACTGTAGTGACGGCCATTTTTGTATGAATTTTTGCTCAAATTAAGGTAGTTTTATATGGGAGCCCCCTTAAGGGGGGCAGATAGAGGTTAAGTATGTTTGGAGAAAATGTTAGGGGGACAAAGTTAATGGGGGGTCGGTCATACATTTGACTCCTCTAGGAGCACTCTGGGGCTAGTTAGGAAGATGGGGGGAAAAGTTTTTAAAAAATTATTTTTGTATGGGAGCCCCCTTAAGGAGGGAGATAGGGGGTAGGTTTGTTCAGAAAAATGTTCGGAGTAAAAAAATAATGGGGGTTGGCCATACGTTATATATCCGTAGGGGCGCCTTGTGGGGAGTTAAGGGCCGTTTCCTCTCTATTTTTGCCAATTTCCCAAACTTCAATTGAAAACTGCCACGGGTTCCCGTTATCCGATTGCTCCAAATTTCTCACGTTTCTCCTCCATGTCTAATGGAACACTTTTGGACCCTGAGACCGATCAGAAACTCGCTACAAAATTTCTCCATAGAGATAAGAGCAGCTTTAATGTATATATACACATATGGATATGTACCGGTATAATATACAGTCAGTCAATAAAGTAAGTATGCACAGCAAAAAATGTGTGTTTTTTTCAAATTTTCTTCTCTGTAAATAATTTTTTTGTGAACTTCATAGTTTTTCTATTATTTAACCTTATTATGTTTTAAATAACACAAAAAAATTTAATTTATGAAAATTTCTTTACAAAAAAAAAAAATTAAAATCATCATGTTCCATTTCAAAAAACTTCAGTACAAATTTTGAGCTCGTTTTTTCCATTAAAAATTCGAAAAAAAAATACCAAAAGGGAAATTTTCGTTGGTTTTTTTAATTTTGGTTTTTTCTTAACATTCCAAACTTTCTTAAAATTACAACAAATAAAATATTTCATACTTATTTAAGAATTTAATTAAATTTTTTTGTGGTTAGTTTGAAACATAATAAGGTTCATAATAATTGAAAAACTATGAAATTCACCAAAAAATTTTATTTAAGAGAAGAAAATTGGAAAAAAACACGTTTTTGGAGTGCATACTTACTTTATTGACTGACTGTACATATTAGTGTTGCAAGGAATGTCAATTTTTGGCATACGCGAATGCAAATATGGAGATTTAGATTTTATAGCGGGGCTAAGCCACTGATTCTGAATGGCTTCTCAGTTCTAAGAGTCTATACTGAGTTATGCAGTAAGTAATGTGCGTTTAAGAAACACATGTAAATAAATAAAATATTACATCGAAAGTAATTACTTTACTTTCGCCTGTACTGAGATGTCAAGTATGTTAATCAAGAAATATCGAGGGTTCATGGAACTTTACGGCTTTACTTCGGCAGAAAATTAACATGTAATTTTTTTTTACGGAAAGTAAGTGCGAGAGCAACTGATTGTGGCATACATATTTCTAAAAAACAAACAGGAAGTTGTGAATATGGAATCGGATGCTTCAAATGTATCACTATTGGTATTTTGGTTTCTTTTCGAGAATTTCTGTTTGCTTTTTCATAATATCATTGCACATAAATGCCTTTCAGTTAATTTTTCTGCTGATTATCTATATTCGCAAAATATTCGCGAATTTTTGCGAATGCGAATGTCAAAAAATATGCAAATGCGAGTATTCGTTGCAACACTAATACATATGTACATAAACTTTTTTTAATTTAACAAAACCGCACGCGTAGCTAGCTCATTTTGGATTCGGGTCTTTTTTCTCGAAGTTTTTACCGAAGAAGAAACTTAAACAAAAACTGACTTCAGATAAACGAAATTATTAGAAGCGTGTGTATGTAAATTTTAATTTCGAACATCCATCAAATTGTAAATTAAATAATTACTAAAATGTCCGATTTTACGTTTTTGAGACAGCTTAAGCATTTCGAATTTCAAAGTTATGTCGAGGCTTTATTCAGGTTTTAATAAAATTTCTTAGGTTTATTTTTTTAATTGAATATTAATTTTGAAGCTTGTGTTGAAGGAATACGGTGAAAGCTTTTTAACTAGTTTTTTTTTTTTTTAGTTTAGTTTATTCTCATTTCAACTTTGTGGATAACAATTTTATAATAAAGCTCAAGATATGAGATAAATCTCCCCAACTAGCAAAATAGTTCCAAAGTTGATATTTTCTTACCTATTTTAGGGCAGAATATTTCATTGCCCTGCCCTAAATGGGGCATAATTACGTCCGTACGACTTCCATTCGACGTAAGTGGGGATTAGAATGGAAGTCGTCTGGCGGTGATAATAGGGCATTTCGTATTTAAGTTAGGGCATTGAGAAGGCATTTCGACCAAAAATAGGTCGAAAAGAAGCAACCCAAAAAACATAGGGTAGGGTATGTCATCCTTCTGTAACAGGATTTTTGTTTTTTTTTTGTGTGCCGGTGTTATTTATTAAGGGGGGTCTTCTCATTTAAAACCCATTTTTTGGACTCTTTTTAAAAAAAATTCTTATTTGAAAAACGCAAAGAATAATTGAAAATTTTTTTTATTTTATTGTATTACAAAAGGTTCAAAGTAAATAAAAAAATTTTTATTGCCTCGATACGTGGGCTGTTCAAAAAGTAATGAGACTTCAAAGTGGTTGGTGTGAAAAAAAAGGTGCCGTCACGGCGGCCACGATTCCGGGTCTCCGGAGCGTCCGAAATGGAAAAAAACGGGGTTATAATCAGTATGGATGTAATTCTCGGGTGAACCTCAAGCTTAATTTTGTGATTTTTTTTGACAATTCTGCGTCGATTCCACTTTGTTTCATGAAAATCGGTTCAGTTGAACTGGAGATATCATGGCCGCCAGTTCGAAAAACGTGGTTTCGAGATAAACGCGTTTAAAGTTTGAAGCAACGCAAAAATTACTCGTTTTAGCGCAGATCTTGCTCGACAAAGAAGGCTATATCCTCTAAACTATTTTGAATTTCAAAAAATCCTTTTAGGGGCATATTCACAACTACCCAAGCTATAAATAAATGCAAAAAAAAAAGTCGAAAAAAAAGTTGCTCAATGAGAAGACCCCCTTAATCATAATTCTTATATTTACAATTGGTGATTTTTGATTTAATATCCAAGAATTATGAAGTATGGAATAGATTATAATAAAAAAATCGAAAATTAAAAATTTTTGTTTGCAGATCCCTGGTAAATATAAGTGAAACAATTTATTTGACTTGGATAATTATGATATTATTTTTTAACAACGGTTTTTTCTCTTTGAGCGAGGTGTTTTCACATCTGCCAACTTTGCTGGACGATCACAATTTACATACCACCGCTAACGGCGGAATTTAAATAATAATAAAGCAGATATAAGCACTTTTGAACGTGCTAAAAATTATTTTTCTAGGACTGCTAGAAATATATATTTTTTTTTAAACGGCCCTTATTAAGACCATGGCCTTATTTGGATGAAGTACTTACCTTATGACAAATACATAACAGTATAACTTTTCGATTACTTCTCGTACAACTGGTAATGCAAATAGGCATGTATTACATTCGCTAGAACATCGCCGGGTCAAAAATAAGTAAGGGTGTTATAGTAAAAGCGAGCCTGACAATAAAATACCTCCACAGACACCCATGTTTAAATAATTTTTAAAGCACGCCCAAAAAAAAACAGAACCACAAAGATATAACATTCTAGAGGTTTTTAAGGCCATAATGGCGCCATATACCGACTTTGGTGCAATTTCTTTATGAAATCCGCCCCTTTGCCACGTCAAATTTTTAATTTTTTTTAAAATTCTAATCGGAGGCTTATATATACGCTCAAATTCTAGGTTTCATTGAAATATTTCGAAAAAAGTCCCGATTTTAAGGCAGTAGTTTTGGATTTTTGTGACAGGCCCTAGTACTGGAGGCACCTTGTAATAGCGATCGAAAAAATTTTTGGGGAGGATGTTAATGGCTACAAAGGAAAGAGACAATTTTCGAAAAAACGCCCTTATGCCACGCCCACTTTTCCAATTTCATCAAAAATCATATTACTTGCCTTCAAACATGTTCAAAATATAAAATTTATCAAAATATCTTTAAAAACGTCGGCTTTAGAGCAGTTTTTGTGATTTTAATAACAGACCTAGTACTGGGGTAGTGGGGTACCCTTATGGTCCGATCGGTCCATTTCTCGCACTTGTTTCTTACTTCATGTCCCCGTCAGCACGTATACCAATTTCGTCCAGGTAGCTCAACTCCTTCGGTAAGAAAACTGTATACAGACAGACGGACAGACAGGACACGGACAGACAAGACAGACAGAAGAAGATGGACAGACAGACAGACAGACAGGACGGACACACAGTGTCACTCTTGCGGCCAAAAAATGATTAAAAATCAAAAGTATCCGTTTCCACATTTTGTTATTGCAGAATCCTTCAGAATACTCTAAATAAGTAAAATGCAAAAATTTCAAGTCCGTACGTATTTTAGTTAAAATTTTACCCCCTTAAAGTTACTCATTGTACGAAAGCACAGTTTTGCTAAGGCGAGTATCGATTTGATATGCGTAAAGTTTTAATAAAAATTTGTTTAGCAAACATTAACAAATATATATGTATTATATATCAATGGAAAATATAAAAAAAAAATTTATTTAAAATTCCAAAAAAGATTTTTTTTGAGTTTAATTGAATTTAATCATAAAAAGTAGCGTTAGTAGAAAAATTGAGCATTTGGGAGTAAATATTAGAATTTCACAACTTTTAAAAAGCATTTAAACAATTTTACGAAAAAAGACCACTCCAGTTTATTAATATATTTTTTTCACTACTATTTTTTACAAAACAAAATACTTATTGAAAGAATTTGCTTGCAGTTTTGCAATTTTCAGATGTCTAAAATGCACTATGTAACTTTGCGAAAATATAACATATACTATAATTTATTTTGCTTGTCAGGTACTAAATACCCACGTTTTAAAAAAATAAAAATGCAGTTTTTTGCTTATAACTTTCACATTTGTCATCCGATTATTTGTGAGATTTCCAAATACAACAAAGCATTTAAGCTTTGAGATTGCACAAATCACAGTTTTTAAGTGAATAAAAACAATTATTCTTGATCAAAATCTTCAAGCGTCACAACAAGCCAATTTAACTCAAACTTGTCAATGTGCCCTTTTACATGAGGGCACCATGATACAAGAAAACTAGATAGCGCCACTTCAGTACCGCTATTTTGAGGCCGGAAAATTGAGTTTGTGACGTCACTGAGCAAGAAATTGTTTGTTGTTTCCCATGCTATTCAAAAAAGTAAAAAAACCAGTTTAACATGGGAAACAACAACAACGAAACGCGATTTTGAATTTGTGACGTTTCCTCTCTCAAGTGGCGCTATCTTGTTTCTTGTATCATGAGGGCAACTATTGCC
The DNA here is from genome assembly GCA_020466095.1 of Chlorops oryzae. Classification (NCBI taxonomy): domain Eukaryota; kingdom Metazoa; phylum Arthropoda; class Insecta; order Diptera; family Chloropidae; genus Chlorops; species Chlorops oryzae. Next base: position 93,612,909 of record CM035808.1, on the reverse strand, counting down.
GGCAATTTTTTGGTTTGTACCAATGGTTCTCGTCGTTTGTCGGATCTTGAAAATTTTGAATTCAAAAAATAATGGGCTGTGGGCATATTTCTAAAAAAAAAAATCAATCGCATGACAAATCATGATTTCAAATATGTTCGCATGACCGCTGTATCGGCTTAAAATAAAACGGACTGTCCAGCGAAAAAACGGACATATGGTATGGTTAGGTATGCCTTATATTTGGGATAATTGGGATAATCTAGTTGCTAAGATAGGGGTCGATAAAAGAGTGAAAAGTAGCGAAAAATGTGAGCGAAAAATTGCCCTTCCGACCTCATAGGAGCCACAATTAGAATGGTAGGGTGGGTGTTTAGGCACTTAAGATTTGCGTACGGTCTCCACCTTTCCGAATTAGGTATATTTGCTTGGCTAGTTTATACAGTAATTGAGCTATGGCCCGAAATAATGAGGCAAAGTAGAGAAAAACATGTTGAAATAAGTTTTAAAATCAAGAGGTGTTTAAGACTACGGGGGGCCTAACAAAAATTCGGTAAGTTGGCAACACTGAGAACTTTTTTCCAACTCAGAAAATGTCAGCTGATTTAGCTTAATTCTGTGAGGTTTCGGTGTAAGTTTCGAAAAGATTGCTTGAAATGGAGACGAGGAGCGTAATATTTCTGAAACAAAGTGTGTGGCTATTCCGCAGCCAACACACACAAGAATTTCGTTATGGAATTCTTTATGGATTTCGGCGTCAATTGAAGCCTGTACAAATCTTCCATGAATTCCAAACAGTATATGGAATAAATGCACCATCTCTTAAAACTGTTTCAAAGTGGTTTCGAAGATTCCAGACTGGACATTTTAGTATGGAGGACGATTCTCGGGAAGGCCGGCCAAAATCTTCCACTGATGACGAAAATGTGGTTCTGGTTAAGTCCAAAGTTGACGAAGATCCGCGATTGACACAAAAAATGATTGCAGACGAATTGGGGCTTAAATGCCATGATTGTATCGCGATATATTAAATAATCATCTTGGGTACACCAAGAAATCTGCTCGATGGGTTCCACGAATTTTAATGAGGTTCAAAAAGAGGCGAGAAATGCGTTTTGCTCAATATTTCCTAAAAAAAAATTGCCAAACGGACGCTCAAGCTGCTTTAATAAAATCGTAACTAGGTGATGAAGCTTGGTTTTATAAGTACGATCCGGAAACAAAACAGCAGTCCATGGTATGGAGCCCAGCAGGAGCGAATCCGCCTATAAAGCCAAACAACAAAAATCAGCAACAAAAGTAATGATGGCTATTTTCTTTACTAGTGGCAAAAAATTGTGGCTGCTATTCCCTTAGAAACAGGTTCAGACAGTAACTGCTAGATGGTACTCCAAAGACTGTTTACCAAAAGTTTTCAACAATTTGTGGGGAAACCAAAAAAAAAGGGGACCTGCGTCGTTACTTTTTACATCATGATAATGCGCCTGCTCACACCGCCGAAAGGACTTCTATATTTTATTGCCGTCTCTGGCATCGAGAAGTTCGCCCAGCACCATATTCTCCGGATCTGGCACCTTGTGACTTTTGGTTGTTTCCAAAAATTAAAAAAATTTGAGGGGGAAAAGTCTTTAACAGCAATGCAGAGATAATATCTGCGGTGAATTAAAGAAATCGAGAGTCTAAAAAAACGCGATTTTGAGGACTGTTTTGGCAAGTGGATTTACAGACTAAAAAAATGTATTGAAATTAAGGGCGATTATGTAGAGAAAATAAAAATAACAATGCTTTTAAAAATTAATACTGAAAAAAATTTTTCCTGTTTCCTTTAAACCAACTTAAAAATTTTTGTTATTCCCCCTATAAGGGGCCCCATATACCGACTTTTGAAGATTTCTTTATGAAAACTGCCCCTTTGCCACGCCCACTTTTCAAATTTTGTTTAACTATAATCGGAGGCTTAAATATACGCTTAAATTTTAAGTTTCATTAAAATATTTCGAAAAAGTCCGATTTTAAGGCAGTTTTGGGATTTTCGTAACAGACCCTAGTACTGGAGGTACCCCTAAAAATGATCCGATCGGGTCTATTCTCGAACTTGTTCTTACTCATGTGCCTGTGAGTACGCATATCAAATTTCATCAAGATAGCTCAACTCCTTCGATAAGAAAACTGTATACAAACAGACGGACAGACGACATGTCTAAATCGAATTCCTGGTGGCGCTGATCATTTCCATATATATTTTGTATGGTCTATCTCGACTGGGTGTTTCACACAACCACACAAACGCAATATACCCTCCACACAGAATGTGTCGGGTATAAAAATTTACTTCGAAGTAATTTTCGATTTATTTTTCATGTTTCTTATGTTGGCACTTTATCGTGAAATTATTTGTGATCCTTTTATTCTTTGAGAAATTGCATACCACAAATACAAATACACTTGCCTATGGCGCGAAAAAATGGCCGATCCGGGTGAGGGGAGGTGGAAAAAATTGTACGGAACATGGACTTTCACCACACAGTTTGGACATTCAACAAAAGCAATACAGCCGCAAAAAGTTTAGACTTTCTCCAAAACGCGTGTACGTACAGTTGTAGTATCCCTGCAGAAGGTTTGGGGTCGATTTAACAAAGTCGCTAGACCCCGGTATGGTCCTAATATCACTAGTTAAAATGACTGCAGTTTGTTGTATGAAATGTGATTGCAGCGGGATAGATCCTGTTTAACCAGACACTGTCTATTGAAAGGAGATCTACGGAGAGTGAGTGTGACGATTTTTTACGTTTTGTGCTTCGATTGCGAATAGAAAAAAACTGTTATTGTCTGCTGTTAGTTCGCGTTCTGATCATTGCATCACTAAAGGATAGTTAGATGAATGGTTAAGGCTGTCGCTCAGCAAGCGGGCTCGAGATTTGACACCTGCTCGTGAAATTTTTTTAAAGTTTTTTTTAATGTACATTTGTTAATATATTTTTATTAGGATTTTTTTAAACAAAACAAATTTCCCCCCTAAATTTGTACATCCGACTGACATGGCTAAATCGAATCTCCTGGTGACACTGATCAGTGCTATATGTATACATATAATAAGTCTATCTCGACTGGTTCTGGGTGTTACACACAGCCACACAAAACGCAACATACCCTCGACACAGAGTGTGTCGGATATAAACATATTCATACATACGTCTTGCATTATATTCGAAAAATCCCAACTTATATGAAATAATTTGGGCAGATGTTTCTCGATCGGTGGCAAATCTTTTCCTACTCATCATCAATATTTATAATGGATAAATATTTATTTTAATATTTCCAATTCATTATATCCAGAATTGCATATAACACATTAGAAAAGTAGATAAATACAACAAACGAAAAAAAGGGATAATTAATCAAATAGAAGCAAGCGAAAGGATTCTGTAATTCTTAAAGAAAGTCTTTGGGTGATCGAATAAAGGAAAGAAATGTGATTTCTCTTATTTGCATAAAACATTATCGTGAAATTCATTGTGATCCTTTTATTACTTTGAGAAATTGTGTCAACTCTTGCGTCACGGCATTTGAAAACTTCAACGGAGATAGCTAATTTTTTAATTTATTTACCGTTTCGAAATGATCTATACGCTGAGCGGAAACCACGATTGGTAGTAGGTATACATACTATGACCGTAGTTATATTACAGCAAAACTGTAGTACGGACGTATTCAAACATGACTTTAACAGCCATTCGTATTCTTTAGGTGCAAATTTCACTACGCACGAATATAAAAAAAACTTTAAACAAAAACAAGTAAAGAAGTTTACATCGGCTAAGCCGATTGCACACATACCTTTTCCTCAGCCTAAAATATTTTAAAACATTACCTTATCAAAAATTCCTGCAGTTTTTGTTGTTCTAGCTTGGATATCTAGTTACACCTTATCTGTACTTCGATTTAGTTTCTCAAACTCGAAATTATTATTAAGCACAAAATTTTCGCGAATGGAGGTCATGGTAAAATTTTAACCGTAAGAGGGCATTATATCTAGCCAAAGAGTATAGATATAAAGAGCCTCCAAAGTAGTGAATCGATTCTCTTAAGGTTTCTAATGATACGCGGTGGTTATTAGCTACCGAGCTGCAACATGCTCGATTCCGTGTTTGGGCGTATGATTCGACACGTTGGCTTAGCTCGAAAGTGTGTGCAGGACGAGGAAGTAATTTGAAGAATGCGCGAATAAGAAATTCATTCGTTAAATACGCATGCCCATTTCGCCTGAAACTTGACAACTTAGCTAAATTAAGGAAAGAATTGGGAGTGTGCGCGATTATGGAATTCATTCATAAATTACACCTGACCGTTTGAATTTGTTGAAATTTGGCAACGTTGAAAAATAGAAACAGAAAATATTCGCTTTTCTAATTACTCCTGTAAGAATTGAATGCCTATTGCAATTTTTAGCCACCTTTTCAGTTTTCGCATATTCGTACAGGGAAAGGCCAAAAACTTGAATGCCCGAAGTTCTTAGAAATTAGCGCATAATAAATGCAAGGTGACATTCTTAATAGAGTTCTACTGTATATTTTGCTATTACCGATTTATGATATTGGAGCGTCTCAATAAAATTAACGGAAATATGAAAATTTTGGTTGAAGTGAAATTTCAAGGCTGATGAATTTCAATATGCTTACATTATTTTCACACCCAAAGAAATAATTCGTTTAAGTTCAGTTTCTTTTAAACGAAATACGTTTGGATATTTTCTAAACGACCTTTTTATTTGGAAATCATTAAAAAGTTTGAAATGAATACAATTTTCCATTTGCATTAAACTGATATTTTTAAAACTTCATTCCATACAATCGATGTTTCATTTGGCTCAAACGACTATTTTCTTTTGAAATTCGGGTAGGTAGGTAGGTAGGTTGAAGTGGCTGCCACTTAACGTAGTCCGTTAATCAGCCCATTGTGATACCAAGGAGGTTTTCTTGTGTATATGTGAAAGTATGTCTTTTCATGTAGTGTGCCCCTAAAATGCGATTTTTGTAAAATCAGTGCTAGGCTTGGAACATTACACTCCGTTTCGCCTGTGCCGGAAATCGAACATCGGACCCTGGGATCAAGAGCATAGCACGCATCCCCTACGCTATCCCAGAGCCACGATTTCCAACTAAGAAAATACAAATTTTTTTTCAGACCTAAATTTGTGTTTATTATTTAGTAAATTTTTAGATTTGGAGTAAGTGTAGAACACTCTTTTTCGAAAATTAACCACATGAAATTTTATTCTTTAAAAGGACCACAAGTAGCACGACGCTTTCATCCCAAAAATTTTGATTTCATTTATTTTCGTTGCTTTGATTTTTGTTGTCAAACATAAAATAAATCAGTACCTAAAATTTAAATCGTTTATTAATCATTTTTGTAAAAATTAAATAAGTATGTTAGACCGTACCTCAAAAAAAAGTGCGCCGTATACCAGCGAATATGACGCATTTTTGTAAGACAATTACGAAAAGAAAAAAAATTTTTTTTTGATCTAACGTAGAAGTCGCGCATTGGAATATTTCTTCATATCTCTGGTGTTTACAGTCGGATTTTAAAGTTTGGTACATCAATGTTTTTGTCCAAGGATACCAATATGGCCTCTATAGAAGTCATTGACCTCAGGCGTAGCGTTCTAGTACTTACCCTCAAGATCTCATTCCTACCATCCTTATGTACCACTGAATATCAAACAAGTAAGAATGTTATAGTCAGGCGAGCCTGACAAATAATACCGACACAGACACACATCTTCAAATAATTTTTAATATCAGGAGTTGTTTAAGGCCATTAGGGGCCCCATATACCGACTTTTGTTTAATTTCTTTATGAAAACCGCCCCTTTGCCACGCCCACTTTTCCAATTTTTCGGAATTCTAATCGGAGGCTTAAATTACGCGCAAACCAAGTTTCATTGAAATATTTGGAAAAAGTCAGATTTTGCCGAACGTGGGCTCCCTTTTTTAATTTTAATCATATCTTCGGTATTAAAAGTCTAATCTCCCTGCAGAAATATGGACTGACCCAAGTGTAGCCTTCGATCAGTCCTTCGTTTACCAGTAGTAGTCCCTCATAATTCCACTTCTAATGCATTCAACTGACCTTTTTAACATAGGCGTGTCATTGCAGATGGACCGGTCCGCTAAACGCAAATCAATTGCAGTAATTTTGTCTGGTCTTAGACTAGTGAAAATAAGGGAATTAAAAAACCAATTTTCTATATATTTTTCTTTTTTTTTTGTTTTGTTTTAAAAAGAATTTGTGTGTTTTTAAACAACGTCAATCAACGATAGGAACTTTTTCTTAAAAAGATTTTTCTTTTTTTTTTAAATTATGATTGTTTTGTCAAAGATGCAAAAATTTTCTAAGTTGATGAGAGTGTCATATACCGACTACCCTTAAACCAACCCGATGGTTACCACCGCCGGCTAGCCGATTTTGGTGGAGCGAACTACCACAATATAACCGGTAGGATTTGGACTGGTCAAAGGCCAGTCTTTCTTAGGAAATTAGCCAGCTCATTACTGCAGGACTTATTGAATGACATATCGATGTTTTTGTCTATTATTTTTTTTTTTTGCTATAAAACAACGAAAATTTTCCGTGCTATGCTCTTGAATCCGGGTTCCGAGGTTGGATTCCCGGCACATGTGAAACGGAGTGTAATGTTCCAAGCCTAGCACTGGTTTTTCAAAATCGCATGTTAGGGCAACACTACAAAAAACATACACTCACACAAACACAAGAAAACCTCTCGTGGTATCACAATGGGCCGGTAAACGGCCAAAGGGCAAACACTCCAACATAGATACATACATAGCTGGAAATGAAGAATCGTTAAGTCAATTCCTTTGAATTTAAAAAGAAATCAATGAACGGAAATTCCCGCTCACTTCTGTTACACATGAAGATCATAGAGACTGTACCACTTTTCGGGCCATCCTTAGACAGAAAGCTTTCCTTTTAAACACGTGTTGGTTTTTTGCTTCAATTTTAATGTGCTGTGCGCCACACTCTTTGCATGAACACAATTAATAATTTACGCAGTAAAAAAAAAGGATTTTTTTTAATTTTAATAAAAATAGGAAACCGGTTTGAGCTTCCAATTACTCTTTCAGTTGAAAAAATTTTAAAAAAAACTGACATAAAAAATAAAAAAAAAATTATTTTTAATGGAAAGGGTGCGCATTTTTAAGGACTAAAAAATGCTTTACTGGATTTTTGTTTTAAGTTAATTATAAACGGTTTTTTTTTTACCTTTGCATGGTTAGAAAAAATTTTTTCATGAATTGGTGTCAGATTGAAATAAATGTGAGAAAAAATCCTTGTGAGTATGTTGCATTCATGGGACAGATATACTGAACTGATCCCAAATGACTTTTCCACATAAAATGTACATGGCAGACACGAAGTTCACTCTCATTTAAATATCAACTGATAGGCGAGGACCAACAAACTTGCGTTTCAAAGGGCTGAAGAGAGCAATGAGTGTGCGTCCTCAATTTCGTTTTTAATGCTTTTTTTTGTTTTAAAAGGAAAATTTTTTTTCTCACGACGCTTTTTTGCTGAGGATCGCCTTGAGGTAGACGTGAGAGTAGGGTGACGGTATAGTCAGAAATTTGCATACGCGAGATGCTGTTAAAGACAACACAACATATCCCAAATAAAAAAAAACTGGATTTTTTACCTCATTTCCATGTAGGAAATCAACGTAGAAATTAATTTCAAAAGAAAGGATGTGTAAGCGCGATTGTGTGAGGCACATTCACAAAGATTTAAAAGGATCACCTGAAGGGTGTTGTAGTCACAAAAGCGAGGCACAATAAGGAGCGAGACGATTAGAGTTGAAGACATAAGAAAAATTAAATATAATTTATGCACACGAAGAAGCACTGAAACGTCCCGGAATGGACCGAGATGAAGATAAAAGAGAGTGAACCGAAGGGTTAAAATCGCATGAATCCAAGAATCATGTCCTGATGCGGAACAATGTTGATTTGCATATTCGAATTCTTCCCTATTTTATATATTTGAATATACCTACATACGTATATACATATGTATATATATTTATTCATAAATTTTTTTCAATCGTTTTTTCGTTATTAAATAATTTAACCTTTTTTTTTTTTTATTAAAACATCATAGAAATCATCTATAAGTACAGGTAATTATAATCTGAAAAACTCATAAAGTACGAAATAAATTTGAGTTAAAATTGCCCAAATTGAGCTGAAAATTCCTATTATGAGGTTGAAAGTATTGAAAGTTAAATTCTATAGAGAGAATTCGTTTCTTTCTTTAAGGGGGTCTTCTCATTGAGCAACTTTTTTTTTCGACTTTTTTTTTGCATTTATTTATAGCTTGGGTAGTTGTGAATATGCCCCTAAAAGGATTTTTTGAAATTCGAAAAGTTTAGAGGATATAGCCTTCTTTGTCGAGCAAGATCTGCGCTAAAACGAGTAATTTTTGCGTTGCTTCAAACTTTAAACGCGTTTATCTCGAAACCACGTTTTTCGAACTGGTGGCCATGATATCTCCAGTTCAACTGAACCGATTTTCATGAAACAAAGTCGGGTGAATCTCGACCATAATTTTAAAAAAATTTTTACTATTTTTTTTTTACACTAAACTACAAAAAAAAAGCCCGAAATTGAAATTTTTTTTTTGAATGGCCGCCATTTTGTTAAAAAAAATCACAAAATTAAGCTTGAGGTTACCCGAGAATTACATCTATACTGATTATAACCCCGTTTTTTTTTTCCATTTCGGACGCTCCGGAGACCCGGAATCGTGGCCGCCGTGACGGCACCTTTTTTTTCACCACCAACTTTGAAGTCTTATTACTTTTGAACAGCCCACGTATCGAGGCAAAAAAATTTTTTATTTACTTTGAACCTTTTGTAATACAAAAATAAAAAAAGTTTTCAATTATTCTTTGCGTTTTCAAATAAGAATTTTTTTAAAAAGGGTCCAAAAAACGGGTTTTCAATGAGAAGACCCCCTTAAGAATATGAGGATTTCCATAACTGATGGAAAGCAAAACTGCTTAAAACCAACATAAATTATTTTTCGTAATATTCAATCATTTCATTGAAAAATGTCTTATCTGCTACTGTTCAACGATTTATACGGCCAATTAGGACACATAAGGTTAATACAGGCAATAGGATCTACCTAGAGGAGCAAGATCTATTTCATACAACTAAGAAAATCTCATGATATTTGAACCGTTGATCAATTGTCATCGTAAAAACGTAAAATGGCCACTTCTGTCTTAAATGGGTCTTCTAGTTACGCGGATTGGAAAAATCGATTTTTTTTTCTTTGCATTTTTTGAATATAGAGGATATGAGGAGTACGCCTTACAAAGGGTTTCGTGAAGAACACATTCTTTCCTCGGTATTCGAAGTCGGAAAGATAGCCCCTCCAGCCAACCTCTCCAACCCTTCAGCCATACTCTATCTTTAAAAGCATTTTCCCGAAAATCCCTTTTTTAAACTCTGTGGCAAGACCAGCAATTTTCATCGGATTTGAAAAATTTTTTTTATCACGTCTTCATAAAACCATTCTCTATGAATCTCTGAATACGATTTTTGAAATTTTGATTTGTTTCGTTCAGCAAGTAAAAAAAAACGTGATTGGAAATCCAACTATTCACAAAAAACCTTTAATGTGAAATATTTTAAAAATAAAAAATAAAAATAGCACTCGGAGATTTATAGCCTACTTCAAACTGAAAATACTTCATTTTATCTTTCTATTTGAGACAACTGTTGGGGTAGTTGTCATACCACAAAGTTGACTAGTACTAGTTTGAAAACTTCTCAAATGCGTAGAATTCACCACACACATAAAAAATTTCTCATTTTACAATTTTAAACATGTACAAAAATAGTTTTTAAAAAATAATTCAATTACCTTGTACAGTTTCCTTATAATTAATTCCCAAAAATATGCTCAAATTCCGGGCGCGTATCTAGAAGACCCCCTTCAAAAAACCAATATTGGTTAATTATGTTATATTAAAATTTTCATATTATCACATCGAACAAAACTATATTGGGCAATTTTCGCACACACTCGTCCGTTTTTTTTTTTTTTTTTTTTTTTACATGTTTCAACTCAAACTTGACGAAACACAATGAAAACACTAATTTGTGAACCCTTGTTTTAGAAATAACAAGACCCACAATTCGTTGCTTAAAATCTTTTTGATTGCACATATTGTTCAGGAGCTGTAAGGGCTTAAAGATTGCTGGTAAGTTACAAAAATGGAACTTTTGTGAAATTTGGCCATATGTATGTAAATTCATTTATCATTACAAAAAGACCTTGCGGTTCAACAAAACGATTTACTATTATCTCCTGCCGAGCAAGCCCACCTCACAATGAATAAAGCCAAACTTGCCGACAAAATTGAGCGAACTTGTCGCGGGACCATAGAGGACTGTCAGCTACCCAAAAGCATAGCTGTGAAGTAATGATTACTAATCGTAGTCATTAGTAATTTGATTACTTTTATTCAAAAGTTGAAGTAACGATTAAGTACGTTCCTTTCTGTTTGGCCCAATAATCCAAGAATTCGAATACAAATAATCAAATTGGAATCAGGATTCTTGCGATTACGAAAAATAATTCAAAATAATCAAAAAAGTAATCCGACTACTTTTGGAGATTATTTTTGTTTTTTAGGGTTTTTGTCAGTTCAACTAGGAATTTTCAGAAATTTGATTCAAAAACAAATACAAATATATATAATACAAATACAAAATTCAAAATTTGACTAAAATTGATTTGAATGGAATTTGAATTTAAAGTTATAAACAAAAAAATCCATGACTTTTCGATTTGGAAACACGGTGTCGACGGGTGAGCATTGGACTAGAAAACGAGAGTTCCCGGTTGAAATCCCAGACAAGCAAGGAAAAAAAACATTATTGAATCTATAATAATACGTACCTATACACACGTAAAAGCCAATTTTTTTTTGGAAAGCAATCGATTGTAAAATATCTCGGAAAAGGCTCGAAAACGATATCAAATATGAGTCGTAGAAGACTCGAAAATGATCACAAATATGAGTCAAAAACGACTCGCAAATGATATCAAATATGATCCCCCAAGAAGAGCCGCGGCAGGGTACCATTTTCTCCCGACAAAACAATCATATTCGATCAGAAAACGAGCGTATATTTGATTATTTAAATCAGTCACGCGAAACGAATTCGAGTCGCTTTTGATCAGAATTTTAATAAAATGTTGGTAGCGCTTTAGTACGAAAATATTTAAGATGAAAGCACAAAAACCGGTTGGGTGGGTCCTTGCTAAATACTAGTTTTCAAATTTTCGTGCAAAAGAAAACATCATAGTCAAACTTTCCCGCTCCCATTTTAAACAGAAATTATTTTTTTGCAGTGATATAATACTTAGTTTTTGTACTTGCTTAAAATTTTTCATTGTATCCAGAAATCAGTTTCAATAAGAGGTGTTTTACCATCTTACTATGTTAACCTTTTCGTCACCCTTTTGTCCACTGCCAGCCGAAATGTCCACGGAAAGTGGATTTGCCGCAAATCCCGATTTTCAAATGACTTTGGACAATAAAGTCTCATATCGACTTTCATAATCGTATAACTTTCCTTAAATGATTGGGTTCGATTTTAACAATAGCAAAGAGAGCAAAGAACAATTGAAAATTGGCAGAATTGAACGCGTGCAAAAATAAGAAAAGTTGAATATTCAGCAGAAGAACAGAATGAAACGCAATGTTTGCCAATTTAAATAATTGATAAATGATTTAATTTTTTTTTGTGTTGGTAAGCTAAAAGGGAACAAAGCAAGAAAAAAAAAAGAATAGGTGTGTCTTGAACTCTTATATTCTTTGCGAGCTTATCTGCGATTGAAATGTCCGCTTGATGTGATATTGTTCTTGGGCAATTCATCAATATATATTTTTCGAAATGATATCAGACAGAGATAATACTACCCTTTAGGGTTGGAACAGAGGATGTCTGTTCTATTTTTTTATTTATTTATTCACCCTCCCTTAAAAAAATCGCATACCTGACAAATTTCAAGAGTGCCTACTGAATACTTTAAGGGTGCATCCTTAAACTATCTATCCGCTGAAGTAAAAAACGGTATTGTTATGCAAACCATGAGAAAAAAATGTGCATTCTTTAAATTAATGGGAGATTTAAAAAAAACAATCTTTGCTTTCACTCAAAGGCATGTTTTCCATATTGGATCTCTCACAAAAAGACGTTATGGGTTGACAGCTCGCTTCATCTTCTTACAATCGTTAATATGTCTTTGTGTGATCGATTTATTATTTCGAAATTATGCAAAACTCACGTCGAAGATATCCGAATGATAGAGCCGCAGCCGAAAGTGGTGGTAGGATTTTCGATTTAAGGATTCCCTAAAGGCTTAAAATTTTTGAAAAAAATGTGTATAGTTCCACACGAACAGTCACCAGGTAAAATGATTCTGAGTAGAAATATGTTGTGCTGTGTGCCTAAGTGTTAAAAGACTCCATTGAAGAGTTCTTGAGCGCCTTCGATATAGCCCTATTTTATGATTATTGCGCTCACCTCATTGAACTGGTGACGTGTTGTTCGAACTATTTTTGCAAAAACCGCGCATCATCTCGAACAAAAGGCAGCAGAATGGAATTACTCAACTATATTATTACAATCGTTATTATTGGTATTGGTATTGAACTGAGCAGAGCAGAGCAGAACGGGTGAGGCTAAAGAGGAGTGTATGTTTTTCCCATAAATGTTATTAATGAGTCTTCTAATATCCCTCGATCCTTGTTATAGGGTTTCTTGAAAAGTACGTGTGTTCTTGGTGCAATTTCCTGCACAATTCCTTTTCCGCTTCGGTTACTTTGCCCTTCCACCGAAAGAATTTTGATTTGAGGTAAATGCCGTTTGTAACATCTTTCGCATTTCAATCCGTCCATTATTCTTTTATTATTTTTCTTTTAATTGTTTTTCCTATCAGCATTTTCTAATAAGGTGCTCTTTTT
>CM035808.1:93576621-93592701 GCA_020466095.1 Chlorops oryzae | reverse complement strand
TTTTAAATTTTTCAATTTTGAATTTGTTAAAAGCAACTGGCAAAATTTGGCGCGAGACCATGTTATGGTGAAAAAGTTCAACTGTGGTGTACCACGCCCATATAGTACTATAGATGGCACTTAGCAAAACACGTGTGTGTTGAATTGAAGTAGGCCCCCTGTGCATGCATTCTTATGGAAAAATCAAAAACGTAGCACGCCCCTGAAAATTCGGTCGGTCTAACAAATATTTTATATCTTGTACATGAACTAAAATTTTTGTTAAAAATCAGATATATATAGTGTCAAGGTTTTTTTTTTTTTAGAAAGAAAACTAAAAAAATTCATCGCAAGTATGTTTAGTTACAAAATTATGTGAATACTCAAAAAAATATAGCATCACTAGTTCACCACGGAATTCGATTGTTGTTGTAAGTGTCCCCTATATTACTATATGATTCGAACAAAATTCAAACAAACGTGAGCTGATTCGAGATTTCCGAGTTTTGTTTTACATTTTTGTTGTATAACTGCCACTACCTTGTTAAATACGCCTTGGCCAGTGTTTTTCGAGATATTTTAATTAAATTTAGAATAAGAGCTCATATTTAAGCCAAGGTATATTTAACAAGATGTAATCACACAAATTCAAATTTCAAATATAAAATTAACGCACACGAACAAAGGAGAGGATGTTTATGACTATGGAGGAATAATACATGCCAACTTTCGTTCAAGTCCAAAGATAATTTTAAGCGTAAGAGACAAATACAGTACACTCGGGATAACGTCAATCCCCTGTTCCGTCAACACCCCAAAACGTCAACACTATTTTATTTACATTAGTGGTACTCATGCAGCTTCGCAAATGCATTCGCAACTTTTCCCATCGTAAATTTTCATATAAATTTTGACAGTTGTGTGACAAATTTCTCATTTCCCACAATTTGCGACTATTCTAAAACTTCAGCAAAACCTAAAAGCTCTCAAAGGTAAATTCTGCTTAATAGAAAATTTTAGGTGGAATTACGTGTACAGGGTGACCCGTTGACATAACGCCCGTTTAGACGTGCTTCAACATCGTTCAACAAAACGCAGTTCGTTGGAGAGACGCTAGCGGGGAGAGGAAGATGGTTTTTAATGAACGTACTCGGCTATTCTCTTTGTGCCTATATTCTTAGCGTGAAACTTGAAAACAACCCCTGTGCGATTTTTACATTTGCTTCACATATTTTTGTCATTCGAGCGGAAAGGTTCGGATGCCTTCGCTAACAGTTTTATTTATTTCTTTTTAGCATCTCTTTTAAAATTTTTCATTTTATTAGCTTTTTAATAATTTTAATTTCGAAATTTGATTTTTATTTTTGAACGAAAAATAATATAAATCCAGACCTGGGTAGTGCACTAAATTTAAGTGATTCACATTTTTAACTAAATCCAATCTAGTGGTAGTGGAGCTAGTGGGTTTTAATAAAAAAAATTGAGTGCAAGAACCCGACGTGTCAGTTCCACTTTATTTTTAGTGGTAGGAACAAAACTCAACTACAAGCCTAGTGGTAGTGAAGTTGAAAAATTTATAAATAAAATTAGTGCTTAAACATTTTTTTCCACTCAAATTTAATAATAGTGGAAAATCAACTGTTCCACTAAATTATTTTCAGTAAGTTTTGAATTTGTATCTTTATTCATTTTATTTTCAAATAAACACAAGAAGTTTAAAAAAAAATAAAATGTTTGCTTTCGACTCGGATGATAGTGTTGTAGACCCGAGCTTCAGTCTAGAAGAGCACAAAGTAAGCACTCCTAACATTTTAAAACGACCAGTGACCCATGTGCAAAAAGCTATATCAAAAGTACCATGAATATTGTCATAGTGCCGGTATTCTGGCATGCCCGTTGCCAGTTTTATTCTTTTTCAAACTCGTGATTGAATCTGTGTTTAATATATTCAAAAATATTTTTTTCTATTTAGTGGAGATATTTTGTTAGCCACTAATTTTTCAACAACAAAATTTGATTTGGAAAAAAAAAATAAAATTTTTAATTAGGGATATTCTTCACCCTTTACATGAAAATTTTATCACTAAAGATTTTTGTATCCAAAATTTCGAATAGAGTTTGAAGAGAGTTGTGTGTGGCTCTAAGGGTATACACTTGTTACGTTCTACACAAGTTTTTCTCTACTCGTAAAAAATTAAGTGAGGCTTTCTTACTATTTTACACGAAAAATGGGAAGAGAATTTTCCTACAATTAGGGAACCGAATATTTAAAGACATATTGAATAGTGGGGCTAAAATTTAGTTCAAATTTTAAAAAAAAAGGAATTTTTATTTTTTAAAATAAAATTAAACGTTTCTCTCCCTTTTTCTTTGATAAAAAAAAAAAAACATATGGGTTTCCAAGAAAGGTTGGAAATAAAATGCCCATTCCTTAAAACATTTTTTTGTTATTGTAACAACAATTCCAATTTTAAAATTTGGGGATGACCCCATTTCGAAAAATTTTGGCTTATTTTTTGATTTAAACTAATTAAACCAAAAGGTTTACAGAAATTTCCATTTTAGAACCTGAAATGGAAGTTATGTTTAATAATTTTAAAGCAACCAAAAACAACCAACAAAATTCTTTAACGAATAATTATAATTTTTCCTAATTCGCAAGCTCAATTAAATTTGTTTTTTGTAAAATTTATTTTGGCCCTTTTTTATTCCAATTTTAAAAAAGGAAAAAAGGTTAAAATAAAAGACTTTTATATAAAATTTTTGAAATTTTAAACTCCCAGGTAATAACGCCAGGTTTAAGGTAAAAAGAAGAAAACTTTACTTTAAAACTTGAAAATGAACTTTAATTTTCCAATTTTTGATAATTTAAAGAAAAGTTTTGCGTTAGGGTTTTCAACTTGTTTCTAAGTCAAAAACCCACTTCTGTTTTTCTAAGTAACGCTAACACTTTTTTCTTCAATATAAATTCCTTATGGTTATGGCAATTTTTTTACTCAAGTTACTTTATTAGATGCAATATTAAAAACTTTTTTTAAATTTGAATTTATTTTTTAAAAAAAATTTTGTTTTTCTTCAATTACTAGTAAAATAAATAAAATACAAGCAATATTAAATAGGTTTTGTTTTTTTTTTTTTGAAATTGCATTGTTGTGTTTGCGTTCAATCCATTCGGAATATAAATCCTTTTTGAGAGATGCATCAGGATTTTATTTTCTTTAATTTCAAACATCGTTCCTACGCGCAAGAGGGGAACGTCGAAATATAAAATGTTGAAGCATTTGTTGAACGAAGCAAATTTTTGCTGTGTGGATACGAACGAAACATGAAAAGGGAATCTGATAATTTGTTGAAAGATGTTGACCATACGTCTAAACGGGCGCATATGGGGCACCAAATTGAAGGTAATCGATCCAGCATTTTGAATAAAATAAAAAATTTGGATTTTAATTGGACACTTTTCATACCAAAATGGCTTCCAAATTAAAAAAAATTTAAAGTTTTTCAGAATTATTCACTTTGACCGTTTATTTTTCCTCAATGGGTCAAATTTGTACCATTAATTTAATTTTGTTTTTCTGGACTTAGTGCCAAAAAACTTTAAAGCCCCATAACTCCTCAGGGGTGCATTGGGGACCACCCTCACATACGATTTTTTGTTCATCTTGGACCCCCTACCACCCCGTTTAAGGAATGTACTTCCCAACGGGACACCATGTAGAATACGAATTCTCAGAATTCCGGGAATCTCCCTTTGTGCGTACAATGTAGTTTTTGCTCTCTTTGTTCAGTTGTGTTTTCGAATTTGTTGATGTTGCGCGTATAAAATGATCTCTAAAAACCGAAAGTGGCATGATCTCATATAAAATATTTTCAATTTTTCCAAATACATAAAATTTGTTTGAATCAGATTATTGGTTGGTTTTAGTTTGAATACTAAAATAACGTTAAAAACTATAATACCAACTTTAATTTGGTCTAAAATGAGGACAATCATAAACGTCAACAATCTGGTAAACGTCAACAATCTGGTAAACGTCAACACTCGCGGTTTTAATTAGTTGACGTTATCCCGAGTGTACTGTATAAAAAAACGCCCTTTTGCCACGCCAATTTTTCAATTTTTGGAGATCACATTAAATTGCCTTTAAATATGTTCAAGCGTCAAATTTCATCAAAATATCTTGAAAAATTTAGATTTTAAGGCAGTTTTTCTAATTTTCATAAAAGACTCCTTCGATAAGAAAACTGTATACAGCCAGACAGACGGATAGACGGAGAGATAGACAGACGGATAGACGGAGAGACAGACAGACGGACAGACAGACAGGCGGGCAGAAAGGCATAGCTAATTCGAATCTCCTGGCGACACTGATCATGTCTATGGTATATACATTTTGTATGTTCTATCTCGACTGATTCTGGGTGGTACACACGTTCGCACAAATGCAATATACCTACCCTCGGCACAGAGTGTGTCGGGAATAAAAAATAGTTTTAAAACAATCCGGATTATTTTTTTCATTTATTTATTTATTTTTTTTTTTTTTTGAATAGTTTGAAATTTGATGAAATGAAAATTGTGCTTTTTTTTTTACGTATCGATCATTTACTTCAAGAATGTCATATCTCAAAAAAATCGATTTTGAGAAAAACGCGTTTAAAGTTTTCAATTCACTTGCATTTTGATGACAAAAGAAGACATTATTCTCTTCCCATAAAGGAGAGTATACTAAGTAGAGTCCGACCGAAATCAAAATTGTCAACCGAAACCGAATATTCGGTTTATTTAAAGACCGAAACCGAAACTTTCCAAATCTGAAAAACAAAACTAATTTTATTGTATGCTCATATATGTATTTAAAATATATACATTACTTATGTAAAAAAAAATTAAAAAAAACATATCATGTAACATGTGTAAATTTAATTTCGAAATTTCCTATAATTTTCCTACTTGTAGTATGATCCAAACACTGAACATAATCAACACACGTCGCAACAACAGCACAAGCAGCATCGTAATCAACTACAAGGTTCAACCGATGGGCTCAACATTAAACCGTACAAATGTTCTTCCTGTTCGAAATCATTCGCGAATTCTTCGTACCTGTCGCAGCATACGCGCATTCACTTGGGAATCAAGCCCTATCGTTGCGAAATCTGTCAACGCAAGTTTACGCAATTGTCACATTTGCAACAACACATACGTACGCATACCGGTGACAAACCGTACAAATGTCGACACACTGGCTGCCCAAAGGCCTTTTCACAACTCTCTAACCTGCAATCGCATTCGCGTTGCCATCAAACAGATAAGCCATTTAAGTGTAATTCTTGCTACAAGTGTTTCGCGGATGAAATGACGCTGCTTGAGCATATCCCTAAACATAAGGACTCGAAACATTTGAAAACGCATATATGTAATCTCTGCGGAAAATCTTACACACAGGAAACGTACCTGCAAAAGCATCTGCAGAAGCATGCGGAGAAGGCTGAAAAGCAGCATCAACGACATACGAGTGCAAACGCACAAAACCATCAAGTCGTGCCCGCTGGGGGTATAGGTCTTAATTTACAACGACAGGTGGTTATGAATGCCGCAGCTGCAGCAGTTACTGGAGATGCAAATGCTGCATATTGGGCTAAAGTTGGTGCTGATGGTGCTGTCAATGCTGCGACGTTGGCTGAGGCCATCCAACAGCAACAACATGCAGCAGTAGTACAAAATGGTTACAATTTTGCAACGTTGCAACAACACCAACAGCAAGAATTGCTACAACACCATCAACGATTAGGTGGTGGGGGCAGTGGCGGCGACAGCGCAGGAAGTGGTAATACTCCCAATCACTCACAGTCTCCAAATGAAGAAGGCGAAGATCTAGTAATGCGGCAAACGCCACAACACCACCTACATCAACAACAGCAACAGCAACAACAACAATCTCCAAATACTATTGTGACCATTGTGGGTAATTCTCCAAATAATGCAGGCGGTGGAGGGAGCTACGATATTAAATCGACTTCAGCGTTTACACCCATTAACACAGCACCAAATCACTTGAATGCGGCGGCTCTTACCCAACAGCGTAATCCAGCAGCAGGATACTTGTATCAACAGAATGCGGCAGCAGCATTTCCTTCACAACTTATTTCACTGCATCAAATACGTAACTACGCGCACCAGCCCAGCGCTGTAGCGGCAGCAGGACTGCTTCCAAGTGATCACCTGCTAGGACTCAGTGTAACTAGCGGAGGAGCTGGTAAGGATAAAATTCAATAGTATCGTATTCAAATCAAGCACCACGCAAATCATAGTAGCTATAACAAATAATGTTTTGGAGATCAGAAATGATAAATGATAGGTAGTTCGAAAGTGATATGAAAACTGTGAAAACAGTTCGTTTATTGTGAACCTTGCCGAATTGTAGCTCCCTAATTTAGTTTATTTGAAGAGCTAAATATTTAGAAAATGTCTCCAACGTGAATTAAAGTAAAAATTTAAGGGCATCTCAGGAAATAGTTTAAGAATCAAAACCATTAAATTCGATAAGTAAAAAGTGTGCATAATGTGAACCGCAGAAAACTCAAAATTCTTGTTGCACGCCTGCTTAGCATAGGTAAATATATTAATTAAAAAATCTGTACATAGTGCAGTAGGTAAGCATATTTTAATATTTAAGCTACCAACAATAGCTCTAGTATATATATATATATTAAAAATATTGAGGTTTCCACAGATTTTCCAATTAAAGTTATAAATTATTTTTGACCATGTTCTTCATAAAATTAATGGCGATGCTTATAAATATGTATATTACTTTCTTAAGGTTCATATGTCTTCAAATTATATATCTTAAAATATTTTTTCAAAAATATTTCATAACACTGTCCGTTCTTTTGATAAGCAAGATTTCTAAGATTTAAAGCATTTTTGCCAATTTAAAATTGATATAAAAAGTTTGTAGTGAAATTGAAATGCTTTTGTTCGATTTTTTCTGCACCATCCACACACCATGAGTACTTTGTCATCAAGTTTCTCGCTTTTCATCAGCATCAATCAACTTTGGTTTTAGTTCAGAAACATAAATTTGCAATGAAAAAAGGAGGTGATTCTCAAAGATGTCATATTTCGATAAATTTTAATAGCAGTTAGTCAATAAAAGAGTATGATTCCTGTTCAGAAGGCCCATAAAAAGGCTGTGACAGATGTGGCCTGTAGGGCCGCTTTACATAGAGCTGCCCGAGTGCAAGAAGGAAAAATGACTTTAAAATAAATTCCTATAGAAAAACAATAATTTTTTATAGGGCTGGTCAGAACATACGAAGCTAGATTTTGCTAAATTCCGTTTCAGATTTTCAGTTAATTTCACTGTTAAGTTCGTTGGTGTGTTATTCCGTGCGCAATATTAACAATTTTAATCTTATCTATTCCTATACCACCGACAAGGGTTGTTTAAATGGTAAATTCTCATTAAATTGGTCATCTGATCGTCATGTGAAAATAATAAATTAAATTTTAATTGCATTAAACAATTGTACAAATTTGTCAGTCTTTAAAGTCTGCGCAGACAAAAAAAAAATAATATGCATATATATATTTAAAATGATTAACATTAAAAAAATGAGTTTGATGTTTATTATCACATAAAATTCTGAGCTCATAATTCATGTTTTGAGTTAGAAGAATCATCCACAACGGTGTCTTTACATATGAACACAACAACATTTCGTGTCAATTCACAATCTTTAAATCTTATTGTCCTTTAGGCTTATTTTGAATCTTATAATGTAAAAAGGCTTTGTTAATTTTTCTGAAGGTAAACATGTCAACAAAAAAAAAAAAAAAAACGGCTAAGAAGTCATAAAAAATTTTGGAGCATTGTTTAATTTCATTCATTTTGATTCAAAAATATAATATACTTATTTAATTACACGGTGCAAAACATAAAATGTTGAAGGAAAATTTGGCTGTAGTTTCTGAAAGCTTCTAATCCAGGGTTAAAACTTTGCCATGAATAAGAAAGACAAACATTGAAGGCCTTACTAGATATAGCCATAATTAAATGCACAACTTAATTCTCGGCCACACTTTTTGAGATCATTTAAAAACGAAATTTATACAATCTAATTAAATCAAGTATAGGGGGCTGCTATACTTACCGAGCGCTTTCAGAAACCGCAGTAAAATTTTGCTCGATGACCTCAAATATGAATCACAGTGTTATTTATAAATAAAAATATGAAAATATTTTAGCTCTTTTCTATCATTTGCATTTGCAACATCGTTATTACATGTATAATTGCAATACATCGTATTAAGACCTGAAATAAAAAGAAAACGCATAATTAAGCAATATAAACACATACAAACTCCAATATAAAATTGCGTTAAAAAAACTTCGAAGAGTACAAGTATTAAATAATAATTATTGATCATAATGAGTTAAAGCACAACAATTCAATGGAGAATAGAAAAATTTTTGAACATTTTACAAAAATCTGAATAGTCCCGTTTTCATTACAAAGTAGATTTTCTAAAGTACATCATAAACTTTATTTGCAAATATTTTTTATAAATATTTGAATCCTCCAATTTAATGGGATTGGGTAACTTCATCATAATCACTGGCAAAATTGAACTCAATTTGGGTTAATTAAAATAGCTTTGACAAAATAGTTCTTAAAATCGCATTTTATTACAAATTGTACATTTTCCCCGAATTGAAGTTGTATTTAAATCTAAGCAAACCCAAATAAGTTGTTAAATACTCAAAAGTACATAGGTAATGAAGTTTAATGAAGCATCCCGATCTTTGACCAAACACAACCAAGTTTTACTATTAAAGTCCAAATAATGATTACAGCATTACGAATGGCTTATCAATTTTCGGTGAGTTGTATTTGAACTTTTGATTTACTTACCGCTTGATGAATGTATGCATTCTTTATGAAGTATTTCCAATTAAAATTTTATTTTCTTCAACAATAATAATTTTACTTTCCTCATATTCCGCCAAATAGTATTTCTGGCATTTTATATTTCGTTGACATTAAGACAAATATTTGACAGTTGGTCAAACAACGAACGTCAAATATTTTTCCTTTATGTCGCATATGTAATCATCTGTTTTTCATTTCATTCATTTGTTCCTAAATCATGAAATAGTTGAATTCTGGGAATATAGCTTTATATCCAGCGATGGTAAATTCAAATAATAATCATTTGAAATTAGAAAGCTAACCCATGTTTTCATTCAAGCTCATGCAATCAACGTTTCCATAATACATGAAAAAACGAACTGTTGGTTGTTAATATCTCAATTATCGTGTTACTTCATTTTTCATAATCTTTCTATTTATAAATCAACCCGATTCTATACATTATCGAGGATTTGGTCCGAGCGTTTTTTTTTTTTTTTTGTGGAGAAACAAGGGGGAAGTGAATATAGTGGGAACGAGGAAGCAAATGTCATCATGTTCTCTCTTTTATTGACCCTTGTATGCTTTCTAGACGTACAACGAAATCTCGAGATTTCACACAATTTTAGAAAAAATTTGACATTTGAAATCCAGGCGGTTTCAATTTGGTTCTAAAATCCCGAGATACGTTGTACGCCTGGAAAGCATTTGAAGATACTTTCTTTTTCCACGGGGAAATATTTCTTGGGAAAAGAAAATTTTCGGTAAATATTTATTTAGAATTGGGTTGAGCAAGCTTAGTTTTTTTTATAACCTTTTAGGCTTATTTTGCCTTTTTTTTTTTAAGGTATTTTAATTTAGTATTGTACAATTGAATTATAGAAAACCTATATATTATTTTTTGAACTATGAGATCTTTGTTGAGTAAGTGAACTTTTTGTAAGAGCTTCTAACATATTTGTAGTATATATTTATTTTAATGTATTTTTATAACTGTAGGCTATTTAAATTTGACAGTAGCAATAAAATACCAATAACTATTTTACTTATGAATAAGATATAAAAGAGAAAATAAAACTTATTTAAATCGTAATCCATGAATTTTTATTTAAACACGTATGGGAGGACTATTTTTTCACCAATGCAATTCAAGTTAAATATAAGAGTATTTTTAAAAACGACCAGAAAAATCAGAAGATCCAATTTTGCAAATAGTATGTATGGGAAACGATTTAAAGGGCATTTAAAAACATGCAGAGTTTTGTACAACAAAAAGAAATTTTAATTATTCAAAATCTATTAAAAGTACAAAGGTTTGAATATTTTACGTTTCTGTATAATAAAATAAAATTGATAAAAGAATAGCTTAAACTTAAAAAAAGTAAACTGATCTTAATAGCTTCAAATAAGAACCACGCGATACGAGTTAACAAACTTGAAAAAACCAGTTTCAAAAATTGCCGAGTCAGATTTTGAGTAACCATTAATGTTACTTTCAGTTATATTTATCTATAAAAAGAGAATGAGCTATTACTATTCCGGTCACGCTTGAGGTATAAAAAGCTTGTGAGATTTTGTTAAAATAAGAAACTAAATTATGTTATAGCAACAAACTTAGTAAAATACAAAACAAAATTTTGACCAAATTAAATTCTTGATTTAACTTATCGTCAATATTTTGCAGGAAATGAAACCGCTACAGTTACCCTTTAGCCGGTTTTACCCTTTAATTCGCCGATACCGTAACCGCTATCACTATCCATAGGCAAGCCGACTTGCTACCTTTACCGTAACCGCTACCAAAGCTAGTCACTGCCGGTAAAACCAATTTTACCGGTAATGGATAAAGGCTGGTTGGCCCAAATTTAATTTTTTGTGAATTTTATAAAACATAGATATATATAACTATATTCGTATATGGTCAAAGCCACGAGAACTGAAACCAAAGTAAAAAAAAATTTTTTTTAAATACCGTTTAATTTTATTTTTTTTCCGAACGACCTTATCCCATTGCATCGGGAAACGTGAATTTCACACAATTAGAAACATAGTAGGATGGGCATACAACATCATTTTTAGGTATTGCTCGTGTTTCGCAACAATGGAAAACATTTCTGGGTCGGAGAAAAAACTAATTATATTAGATATATTTAAAATTTTTATGCTGTTAGTCTCTATTTCAAAATAATATGGTTGATTTTAACTGAAAACGTAAAGAGTTAAAAAAAAAAAGCGTTCGGTGAATGTATTTGATGGCACTGAAATGTAGGTTATTTTCGTGTAACGTGCGACACCAGAATTTAAAAAAAAATGTTTTTCGCATAGTTCAAGAAGTTAACAAACTGAATCAAGCAGATTTTTTTGGAGTACTTTTAGTCTACTTTTTTAATCAATTTTGAAATTATTCAAATATAGCAGTTACAATAACCTACAAAGCCAACGAATATGTGTAACGTGAGACACTTTCATTTTTGGTTATTATTATGAAGCACAAAATATTCGCGAATGATGGTCACGGTCAAATTTAAACCGTAAGAGAGCATTAAGTCTAGCTGTGATATACTCAATTCCAAATAGTGCAAATGAAATTTTTTCGATTTTCGCGAATTGTGGTCATGGTCAAAATTTTACCTAAAGTGACCACTTTATTTGGCGGCTAACTGCACAATCAGAAGAAGCCAAAAATCCGTTTATATACAGATATGAGAATAAGAGAAAGAGTGGTTTTTTCTTATGTGTATAATGATGACCATTGTAATAGCGAGTCCAAATTTTTTTCAGCCAAAGCTGTACCCACACCAATAGGCTGGGATGTATAATAAAAAATTGGTGTCTGTAGTCAATTTACGGACGATAGTTTTACGTGATAACGTCATAAAACAATCACTATGTACGTAAAATGGAGCATTCAAGTTCACGTACGCTATTTTTGACGATTTTTGAAAATCTCTTAGAATTAATAATTGAAAAGTTAGCAAATAAGTCTCATTTTGTAATTTGTTTGGCGATTTTTAATATAAGTATAAAATAGAAAATAATAATCATACTTAACTTTTTAAATTAAAATTGCATATTAAAGTTTTCAAAATCAATGTCATGCATTCATATACTTAACGTGCAAAGTGAAAAATTACAACACATTTTTCGTTTTTCAAATATTTCAGTTGGAATATCCGCTTAATTAACTTTTTTTCCTCTTTATACAGAAATAAAATCGAAAGGTAACGTGCGACACTTTTTTGTGTAACGTGCAACACCGCCTGTTTTACGGCCATATAACCAAAATACCAATATATTTTGGAGGAAGTTATTTTTTAATTTCATATCTTTGATCCTTCAGCTTGAATAAAATAAATAGGAACACAGATTTTCACCGCTATAATCGCTAAGTTTTCAATAAGTGTGCATCAACCTCAAAAAAACACTTCCAAATTTCTGTAACGTGCGACACCACTCTAATCTTCTACAGATCCGAAACGACAACAGATATCCAAAAATTTTGTTCCTAGGAAATGTAGGCCTTCAAAAGCTTTATCGATTGCAAAAAAAAGTTATGACCTTTACCTAGTTCTTTCCAAAATTTTTACAAAAATATGCGTACGAATGTAACGTGCAACACTTTGGCTTTGACCATATGTGTATGTGAATTTACTTGCACACTTCTCTGTGCCAGTGGCGTATCGAGACATTTCGGCGCCTGAGGCACAATGCAGGCACAATACACAAAATGCCGCCCCTACCCCCTAGTCTAAATAAAAAAAGTAAGGATGCTATAGTCAGGCGAGCCTGACAATAAAATACCCGAAAAAGTCAGATTTTGGGGCGGTTTTGGGATTTTTGTGACAGACCCTAGTATTGGAGGTACCCTTAAAAATGGTCCGATCGAGTCCATTCCAACATTCTTCTGTCCATCCAGTCAACTCAGTTAACGCTACGCCCAACGATTTTATTTTTGTCTGATCAACGCCTTAGATTGTTGAGGGCAACGGTGTGATGACTGGAACCTGGGACGTACCGAATAATTTTTTTTAGTTTTTGGTACATTATTTTCAGAATTGAAATTTAATGAAGAATTGAGATTTTGAAGCTTCTACGCCTTTTACTTCAGAAGATAAGAAAAATCTCTATTTGTGGGCGTGGTAGTGAGCGGGCCACATACATTTTTTCCTACACCTTTCAGTCGCCTTGGTCAACCTATGTTGAGAATTTGAAGCATCTACGCCTTTTACTTCAGAAGATAAGAAAAATCTCTATTTGTGGGCGTGGTAGTGAGCGGGCCACATACATTTTTTTCCTACACCTTTCAGTCGCCTTGTTCAACCTTTGTTGCGAATTTGAAGCATCTACGCCTATTAATTCGGAAGTAAAGAAAATTGTCTATTTGTGGGCGTGGCAATGGGCGGGCCACATAAATTTTTTTCCTACACCTTTCATTCGCCTTGGTCAACCTTTGTTGCGAATTTGAAGCTTCTACGCCTTTTACTTCACAAGTTACGATAAACCCTTAATTGTGGGCGTGGCTCGCGTATGGCGGCGTCCAGTTTTTCCAGGATAAGTCCTTTTTCGTAGTTTACCAGCACACCAAATATCAATGAAATGTGTTGAGTGGTTCGCAAGTTACAAGCATTTTACTGAAAACGCATTAAATTCATTTGTGGGCGTGGCAGTAGGCGGATGTCTCCCATTTTTACTTAGGATCATACTCGAATCCCGATATACCTTTGTGCCAAATTTCCACTTGATTGGTCCAGCCGTTTCGGAGGAGATCCGATCACGGACGGACGGACGGACGGACATGTCTAAATCGATTCAGTTTTTGATCCTGATCATTTCTATATACATTTGTCTATATCTCTGGAGCTTAGTTCTCCCTGTTACAAGATTTCCACAAAACTAATATACCCCGCTTACGCTGGGTATAAAAATTTCTTAGATTGCCAAGAAAAAAATAAAAAGTGCTGTCACGTAATGGACAGGTCTAGTCAACCAGTGTTCTAAGTTGAAGTCTTTATATTTAAATTTCAGCGAAACTATTGAACATGGAGCACTGATATATTTGAAGCAAATTATAACCAGGAATTGAAGCAGAAAAAAATAAAAAAATAGTTCGTCGGTAGTTAAAAAATTTATTTTTATTGTCTTGTCACTTACAGACAAAGTACGTCACGTGTCGGACAGAGTTCAATTATACAGTGAATATTGGTAGTTTTTCAATTGTTAACTACCGTTTGTACTTCAGTTAAACTGTTTTATCGGCACTCCACAATTTTTAGAAGCCCCGTTTTCCCGTTTTCGATTTCGTAATTCAGCAAATCTCATTGACTCCTTGGCTTTAAAGTCTGGATCTTCGGCCTGTTTCTTTTCACGAAGTTTTCTTATACGCATAGCACTAATTGATTGCGTGTGATCAGCTATTATTAAAACTTGATAGCCTTCATGAAATAAAAATCATTAAAAAATATTCACCAACATACTTCCATTTCAAAGTATCTTTTTCACAAATAAAAGGTGATACCAAGCAGAAAGGCCTCTCGAAAAACAGTTTGTTTTATTTAAATATTTACGTTTTTTATTACAGCTTTGGAAACGACTTGTAAAGACACGAAAACGAAGGCATTCTGAAATGAAAGTACTTTGTAGAAATTATTCGTCACGTACCGGACACCTTTAATTCATCAAGTATTTAATATGCTATTTATATAATTGTCGCGCTTTTAACGTTTTTGATTACAACTTTAGAAACTTCTTGTAAAGACAAGAAATATATTTGGAAAACCAAGACGTTTTGAAAGGAAAGTACTTTGCATAAATTATGCGTCATGTGTTGGACAGTAAAACCTACCAATTGGTAACGGCTCTATCTAACCAACGAAACGTATTTAAAAAAATGTTTTTTTTTCTAAATCGTAGTTTTTTTCTTGCACTTTAGCTTTTATGAAGAAGTCAGGTCTTAGTTATAGCACAAAAACGACAATGGCAAATACAAAAACAACACTCAAAAAGTAAAAGTTTTCTCGTTTTTTTTTTTTTTTACTATCAAAACTAACGGCTCTAAACTCAAAACAGTTTACTTAAGTTTCATGTTATTCTAAAACTATTTGACAGAAGGTGTCAGCTGCCCTAAAACGTGCATTACAGCCGTTAAAACTAATACTTTAAAACTGAGTTGCATTTCCACTTTTTCGTGGATTACTCCATTAACATTATAAACTTAATAGCTGCAGCATCAATTCTGCTCCCGTTTTTAAGGGAGAAACTTAAGATTGTACGCGTTTTTAAGAATGGTTTAAAAAGAGTTGATTGTAATTTTGAGAAAATTTTAATTGATACTTGGTATGCTTATGGGGTAGCCATTTCTTAAACTATTAGAGCTGAAAAATTATAGCTGAGATCGTCGTTATCAGAAATTTCAAAGGGTTGGTTATACCAAAAGCTCTATAACTTCGGGAATTTCGAATATTTTCTCGACTACACACTTATGAAATTTTCAACTTTTGAGATTTCCTAAACGCGCTACCGAAGGTGGGTGTTAGCAAAGAATATGTAATGATATAGAAGACGCATCTCATACAAACCAAAATGATATGTGCCCTGTAGTAAACGAGCGGTGAGTTTGCAAAATAGGACCCACCTTAGGTGAGACTGTTAGCAACTAGACCATAAAAACTATGGAGCACGTCTAACCTAAGGTCGACCTCTATAGGTCTCACAGCTGACTGTTCCGTAAGAGATCGAGGGGCGGTGAGTTCATTTTTTTTGTACTCTTGCTGTGCGGTTGTTGTTGTCTGCTTTAAGTTCGCATTCCCGCATTATTTTTCAAATAACGATTTTTTATCCTTCGAGCTTTTTCGATACGTATTTTGTTTTTACTCTTCAGAGTGGAAATGGACTTCCTTCAACAATAATGGTCATTTTGGGATATATCCTCAGGTCTAACATTTATTTTGCTTAATAAATTTAGAGCACATAGGTTAGTGTCACCATTGCTAGTAGTTAGAACATCAATCACTATTCTTTTCGTCAGTTTAAACATTTTTAATTCGCAGAAACACACAACTCATAAGAAAGCTTGAATTATTGTTAATTTTGACACAGTACTAAAAATAAAGTAAATAAAAAAAATTAAAGTAAATGAGAAATATAAAGTACTATTTACATAAGTGATTGAAAATAACTAGT
>CM035808.1:93554021-93576521 GCA_020466095.1 Chlorops oryzae | reverse complement strand
CACTTCGCTGGGCGAACGTCTTAACCATTACGCTAAACGAACGAATTTAATTTGTTGGTCAAAACGCTCACTTGAGCTTATGGTTGCTCAATTTTTGGGGAACGTGCTTAAGGAATTGTTTCACTCCCAAAATTTTTGGCTTGAAAATGATCCATAAAAAAAAAATTAAATAAATTAATACCTTAAAAATTTAGGAGAACATTTTTGTCTTCCAAAACAACTACACTCTGAACAAAAAAAAAACTGTAATTAAAAAAAAAAATTCAGAAAAATTCCCGCCGCCAGCAGGGATAGAACCCCGAGGCTCACGACTGTCGAGTCACAGCTTAAACAACTAAGCTATCGAAAACTCCGGAGACGGTTGATCAGAATGCGAACTTATACGTCTAAGTGAACGAAAGTGAATTTGAACATAAAAAGTAACTGTTTTCCAACTGTTCATTTGACTGCCTTTTTCAGTGCATTTAACGCGGAATACAGTTAATTTGACCACTCTTACTTTAACTATTCTAAGTAGTTGATTTAACTGCTGTTATTTCTCTCGGTGTATGATAGTTAAACTCACATTCATGAATGTGAAGTAATTCAGAATATTGCAGATGGCTCTCTTCTCCCTGCAGTAGACTTGTGAGACGAATAAACTGTTTATTTAAAAGGATCAGTTTTTTGAGTAACGGGATCTTCGAATTTATCAAAACATGGATACATCTTCTTTAAGTTGTCGGTGAACTGACATTTGCGTTTCGGCATGATGTTCCTTTTATTTCACAGTCACGTCACATTTATTAATATTCAATACTTATATTTTCAATTATTCCGATCGGCACTTCGCACTGCTGCAAAATGTAAACAAACGTTTGCAAACGTTCACGAACATTCACGAAGTTGACAATTATTATGAAAACAGCTGAAATGAAAAATCCCTTAGTCGGATTTAGGGATTTTCTGCAAATCACGTTGGTACAATCGTACCAGCAAAAAAAAGCACCAAACTACCAAGTGTGCGTTTCAAAACATTTCAAAACTCGACCGAGTTCAACTCGCGCAGGAATTTGATACCGATAAAAACCTGCGCGAGTTGAACTTGGTCGAGTTCAGTCGAGTTTTGTAACGCAGCACAAAGGCTCTGAGCGTGTCGAATCAAAAGTCTCCGTCTGATGCTTACAGTGCGCAAGCGCTATTCTTGTAGGTACAAAAAAGTAATTTCCGAAACCTGTTTTTGCTTCGCGACAAAAAAAAAATAGGACATTTCAGAAAAAACCAGGATACCAGGACAAGCAGTGCAAAAACAGGACATGTCCTGGGAAATCAGGACGTCTGGCCACCCTAACGTATGGGCATTTCCAAACGGACCCGAACTCAAGTATGCGCTAAATAGCACTTTTGCTTCTCAATACTTTCGTACAGCTTATGCGGACTTTTATGTTTTTCAAAGTTTTTATGCAGTCCCGAATGGAAATCAGCTATATACGGACGCGACAAAAAGTTTACTTTTTCTGGAAATGCCCATATGTCTTTATTCTTACAAAGAGTATAGAACAGTTGTCCTATACTCTTTGATTCTTATGAGGCAGCTCGATTATCTATGTTTGTGCTTAATGTTATAGGTAGATATCTTTGTTTTGATTGTTTGGTTTAAGATTTAAAAAGAACATTGCGAGAGAAAGCTTATTAAACCAGTTTTGAACGTTTTTGACGCTAAGCTACATATGTAACTTACTGAACGTCTCAATTTGTTCTCTTGTATACATATCGCACACCCTCTTCTAAGGTAACACAACTCGAAATTTCTCATTTTTCAGAAAACGCAAGAAACAAAATGCATCGCAGTGTCAATAAAACAAGAAGAAAGGAATTGACGGGATATTTTGGCTTTTTATAATAACCAAAACAGAATAGAATTTTTCGTGCAGGTAGAGAGGTGAACTATGATCAATTTGAATATGTTAACTCAAAATTTACGATTTTTGAGTTGTGTCACCTGAGAAGAGAGTGTGCGATATATTATATGGAAGTAGAATGATGCAAGTTCTTAACGGCAACTCTATAATCTCTCTCTTGCTCAAATTGATACGTAAGAAATTTAATTTTTATCGATTTTAGAAGGCGGGTGGTTGTTTGTGTGAGGTGATAGTATCACCGTGATACTACTTTTCTTTTCATCCACATCATCTTCTTCTATGTTTATTTTGTTCAGCTAATGTGTTCGCTTTCATGACCTTTCCTCTTCCAAATGCTTCTTAAAGTGAACAAATCACAAAATTTAACAAGTCCAAAAACAAACGGATTAACTTTTAAGAGTGTCTATTGTATTAACTGGATCTACCCATCACGTCGAAAATACATTGGAAATCTAAGCCTTTTTGAAATTTGTTTCTCGATATTTCTTTGTAATGTACGTTGTATTCTTTAAAAAACAAGTAAGGGTGTTATAGTCAGGCAAGCCTGACAATAGAATACCCGACAAAGACATACATCTTCAAATAATTTTTAATATCAGGAGTTGTTTAAGACCATAGGGGCCCCATATACCGACTTTTGTTTAATTTCTTTATGAAAACCGCCCCTTTGCCACGCCCACTTTTCCAATTTTTCAGAATTCTAATCGGAGGCTTAAATATACGCGCAAATTCTAAGTTTCATTGAATTATTTGGAAAAATTCAGATTTTGGGGCAGTTTTGAGATTTTTGTGACAGACCCTAGTACTGGAGGTACCCTTAATAATGTACCCGATCAAGAAAGTTTTTGGGCAGGATGTTTATGGCTACAAAGAAAGTATAAGTGGCAATATTCGTTGAAGTCCCATAGGCTTTTCGGGAGTGGGAGACAATTTTCGAAAACGCCCTTCTGCCACGCCCATTTTCCTAATTTTTGTAAATCACATTAATTGGCCTAAAATATGTTCAAATGGCAAATTTCATCAAAATATCTTGAAAAACATCGGTTTTAGAGCAGTTTTTGTGATTTTCACAACAGACCCTAGTACGGGAGGTACCCCTAAAAATGATCCGATCAGGTCCATTCTCGAACTTGTTCTTACTCATGTCCCCGTGAGCACGCATACCAAATTTTGTCAAGATAGCTCAACTCCTTCGATAAGAAAACTGTATACAAACAGACAGACGGACATGTCTAAATCGAATCTCTTGGTGACACTGATCATTTCTATATATATTTTGTATGGTCTATCTCGACTGGTTCTGGGTGTTACACACAACCACACAAACGCAATATACCCTCGACTCAGAGTGTGTCGGGTATAAAAATAAAACTTTTTTGTATTTTATTCGTTCCATTGAACACTAGCACTGAATGTCATGAATGTGACTTCTTGCAAAATGCGTTATTCGAAGAATCAAATGATCGTTATATCGTGAAGAGCCTTTACATACCTTCAGGGGCGGACTGGATGTCAAAGGGCCCACCGGTTTTTTGAAAAAAACCGGACCCCGTTACCTAAGAAACCAAATCTATCAGCAAAACAAGTAAGAAAGCTAAAGTAGGTCAAGCCCGACTTTGAAATACCCAGCGTCCCGAAATTATGAGCGCACTATGTTTTGCTTCTCTATTTGTGGGCGTGGCAGTGGGCGGGCGACATAAATTTTTTTCCTACACTTTTCATTCGCCTTGGTCAACCTATGTTGCGAATATGAAGCTTCTACGCCTTCAACTTCACAAGTTACGATAAGCACTTATTTGTGGGCGTGGCTCGAGGAGAACGGCGTCCATTTTTTCCAGGATATGTCCCTTTTCGTAATTTCCCAGTACACCAAATATCAATTAAATCGGATAAAAATTTGACTATAACTATTAAAGTTTGTATTAAAAAAAATTCATTTTAAGATAACAGTTTCAAACAATGAAAATATATTTCATTCTTCTATAACAGTTATTGAAGAAAAAATTTTTGTTCCGTTGCTCATAATTTTAATCGTCCGATATTTATTTGTTACGTTGCCTTATAACAATTATGAATGAGAAAAATTTTTTCCCGTTGCTTATAACATTTATTTTTCAATAAATTGTTTTTACGTTACCTAATAACCACCGCAATCAGAAGCGCTATTAATGATATCAGTAGAATGGTATCACCAGTATACCACTATACATATATTTTCTCTCTTAACGAAATAAATTAAAAACTATTAATTGAAAATAAAAGGTTACAAGAAACGGAAAAGTTTTTTTGTCATTCACAATCGTTTTGAAGCAACGTAAAAAATATTTATTGAACGATTAAAATTATGAGCCACGGAAAAATATTTTTCTCATTCATAATTGTTTTAAGACAACGTAAAAAAAATTTATCAAAAAATAAATGTTTTGAGCAACGATTTTGATAAACGACACAGACCCGCTGCGCAGCGAGTGCGCTGCACAGACCGATGTGTCGTGTATGATTTTGTTTGAGCTGTTTGTGCAGATGTCTGTGCAAATATGAAATCGTTTTGATTTTTGGCCGCGCTGCAAAAACAAGTCTGATCGTCTATGGCGATTTTTATTCAGTCTTGAGAGATTTTGCAGCGCAAGCGCATCTGTACGGAAAATATGACACAGGACAAAAGTTTTTGGGAAGATTTTATTGAACAATGTAAAAGTCTGAGCAGTGTATGTTATGGCGTACGAAACTGTTTGTGCAGCGCACTCGCTGCGCAGCGGGTCTGTGTCGTTTATTTTGCCCTTAAACAAATAAATCCTAATCATCAGTGCCGGCCACGGAAGCAAGCTAGAAGCAAAAAGAGCGTAAGCACTCGTATGTGCACAAAATTGCTCTCAAATGAGAAGCAAAGCTGAGAGCCAAAAATTCGTTCAGTTGAGTGGAAAACGTCAAGAGAGACGGAGCTGCGTCGGATGAAGCTAGATGAGAGCGTACATTTTTTCAGCCTTGATACACTTTGAAGAAAATAAATTTTTTATACTTCAGGAATTTTTTCATCGTTGTTCTTAACATTCAATTATTTTATTATATAATATATATAAATTCATCACATCATTGATTTGTACAATAATTCTCTGCTCTGCACTGTAAATTTTCAAGATAAAAGTGCTCAAGATGAGCTGAAAAAGCTCCAAAATGACCCATCCCCACCTCTTGGACGAGGCGTCGAGTTTTTGCGACATATCGATCCAGGGACATACCCCAGTTCTAAAGAACAAAATTTTTCGGCTCTAAGAAAAATTTATTCAATTTTGTATGAAAACATCCACAACTGTTTCTCGCTGTGTAATGTGCACGTATACAAATGCAATTAGAAAATGTAGTGGTGGCCGGCACTGCTAATCATAAGTATTATCGACTAACGTAAAAAATTTTAGTCGTCTTAAAGGCATTTTTTTCGATTCTAAAAAAAATTTTATAATTTTTATGATCTCAAAAAAAAAAACTGGTAAAATGGGGTTTTAAAGTTTATCTGATATAAACTTCATATATAAAAAAAAAATAAAAAATCCTTACTCCATTAGTATTGATCCCAGATACCTACAGCGCACTGGGGGCCCACCGGTTGCCCGGTGACCAAGTCCACCTCTGCATACCTTCCTTCAAAACAAAATGAACACGATTATATCAAATAGGTTAATGGCTTTACGCACATAAGCATAAATCACCAACTATCAATTACAAGTCAATTGAAAATGAAACAACAGCGCCTAGCAAAGTGACAAAAAAAAAAAAAGAATAGCGAACGCCAGTAACAATGTAGCTATTCCTTTTCACATCTTCATTTGAATAAACAAACAAAGATGAAAAAAGAATGGAACGTGCAAAAATATTTGCCGCAGATAACAAATCGCATCAAATTTCACAAAAGAGCACCTTATATAGAAAATGCTGATAGGAAAAACAATTAAAAGAGAAAATAATAAAAGAATAATGGACGGATTGAAATGCGAAAGATGTTACAAACGGCATTTACCTCAAATCAAAATTCTTTCGGTGGAAGGGCAAAGTAACCGAAGCGGATAAAGGAATTGTGCAGGAAATCTGCACACAAGAACACACGTACTTTTCAAGAAACCCTATAACAATGGATCGAGGGATATTAGAAGAGCTCATTAATAACATTATGGGAAAAACATACACTCCTCTTTAGCCTCACCCCGTTCTGCTCTGCTCTGCTCAGTTCAATACCAATACCAATAATAACGATTGTAATAATATAGTTGAGTAATTCCATTCTGCTGCCTTTTGTTCGAGATGATGCGCGGTTTTGCAAAAATAGTTCGAACAACACGTCACCAGTTCAATGAGGTGAGCGCAATAATCATAAAATAGGGCTATATCGAAGGCGCTCAAGAACTCTTCAATGGAGTCTTTTAACACTTAGGAACACAGCGCAACATATTTCTACTCAGAATCATTTTACCTGGTGACTGTTCGTGTGGAACTATACACATTTTTTTCAAAAACTTTTAAGCCTTTAGGGAATCCTTAAATCGAAAATCCTACCACCACTTTCGGCTGCGGCTCTATCATTCGGATATCTTCGACGTGAGTTTTGCATAATTTCGAAATAATAAATCGATCACACAAAGACATATTAACGATTGTAAGAAGATGAAGCGAGCTGTCAACCCATAACGTCTTTTTGTGAGAGATCCAATATGGAAAACATGCCTTTGAGTGAAAGCAAAGATTGTTTTTTTAAATCTCCCATTAATTTAAAGAAATGCACATTTTTTTCTCATGGTTTGCATAACAATACCGTTTTTTACTTCAGCGGATAGATAGTTTAAGGATGCACCCTTAAAGTATTCAGTATGCACTCTTGAAATTTGTCAGGTATGCGATTTTTTTAAGGGAGGGTGAATAAATAAATAAAAAAATAGAACAGACATCCTCTGTTCCAACCCTAAAGGGTAGTATTATCTCTGTCTGATATCATTTCGAAAAATGATATATTGATGAATTGCCCAAGAACAATATCACATCAAGCGGACATTTCATATCGCGAGATAAGCATCGCAAAGAATATAAGAGTTCAAGACACACCTATTCTTTTTTTTTTTCTTGCTTTGTTCCCTTTTCAGCTTACCAACACAAAAAAAATTAAATCATTTATCAATTATTAAATTGGCAAACATTGCGTTTCATTCTGTTCTTCTGCTGAATATTTCACCTTTTCTTATTTTTGCACGCGTTCAATTCTGCCAATTGTTCAATTGTTCTTTGCTCTCTTTGCTATTGTTCAAATCGAACCCAATCATTTAAGGAAAGTTATACGATTATGAAAGTCGATATGAGACTTTTTTTGTCCAAAGTCATTTGAAAATCGGGATTTGCGGCAAATCCACTTTCCGTGGACATTTCCGCTGGCAGTGGACAAAAGGGTGACGAAAAGGTTAACATAGTAAGATGGTAAAACACCTCTTATTGAAACTGATTTCTGGATACAATGAAAAATTTTAAGCAAGTACAAAAACTAAGTATTATATCACTGCAAAAAAATAATTTCTGTTTAAAATGGGAGCGGGAAAGTTTGACTATGATGTTTTCTTTAGCACGAAAATCTTGAAAACTAGTATTTAGCAAGGACCCACCCAACCGGTTATGTGCTTTCATCTTAAGGGGGTCTTCTCATTGAGCAATTTTTTTTTTCGACTTTTTTTTTTTTGCATTTATGTATAGCTTGGGTAGTTGTGAATATGCCCCTAAAAGGATTTTTTGAAATTCGAAATAGTTTAGAGGATATAGCCTTCTTTGTCGAGCAAGATCTGCGCTAAAACGAGTAATTTTTGCGTTGCTTCAAACTTTAAACGCGTTTATCTCGAAACCACGTTTTTCGAACTGGCGGCCATGATATCTCCAGTTCAACTGAACCGATTTTCATGAAACACAGTGGAATCGACGCAGAATTGTCACCATTCTCGGGTGAACTTCGACCATAATTTTAAAAAATTTTTTACTATTTTTTTTTACACTAAACTACAAAAAAAAAAGCCCGAAATTGAAATTTTTTTTTTGAATGGCCGCCATTTTGTCAAAAAAAATCACAAAATTAAGCTTGAGGTTCACCCGAGAATTACATCTATACTGATTATAACCCCGTTTTTTTCCATTTCGGACGCTCCGGAGACCCGGAATCGTGGCCGCCATGACGGCACCTTTTTTTTTCATCACCAACTTTGAAGTCTCATTACTTTTTGAGCAGCCCACGTATCGAGGCAAAAAAAATTTTTTTATTACTTTGAACCTTTTGTAATACAATAAATAAAAAAAGTTTTCAATTATTCTTTGCGTTTTCAAATAAGAATTCTTTTAAAAAGGGTCCAAAAAACGGGTTTTCAATGAGAATACCCCCTTAAATATTTTCGTACTAAAGCGCTCACACAACATTTTATTAAAATTCTGATCAAAAGCGACTCGAATTCGTTTCGCGTGACTGATTTAAATAATCAAATATGCGCTCGTTTTCTGATCGAATATGGCTGTTTGGCTGTTTGGTCGGGAGAAAATGGTACCCTAGCCGCGACTCTTTTTGGGGAGTCAAATTTGTGATCATTTTCGAGTCTTCTACGACTCATATTTGATATCGTTTTCGAGCCTTTTCCGAGATATTTTACAATCGATTGCTTTCCACAAAAAAAAAAAAAATACTGAGAAATCAACACAAGCTTTTTGGCTTTTACGTGTGTATAGGTACGTATTATTATAGATTCAATAATGTTTTTTTTCCTTGCCTTGTCTGGGATTTCAACCCGGGAACTCTCGTTTTCTAGTCCAATGCTCACCCGTCGACACAGTGTTTGCCAAATCGAAAGTAATGGATTTTTTTGTTTATAACTTTAAATTCAAATTCCATTCAAATCAACTTTCCCAGCAAACATTTAGCCTATGCTTTAGCGAACGTTCGCCAAGAATATGTTTACGCGACCTTTTCTAGAAGAACAAAAGGCGATGTTTTCTCAACTCTACCAACAAAGAATATGTAAAAAAAAATATATTGCTTTGACGAACGTTACGCGAGCAATCCGCAATACATTGCGTATTCATCTTCCAGACGAGCATTTCCGAAGTTACTTTTGGAACAGGTTTATACAATGTTTTTCTAATATATACCTTGTGTTATTGTAGCTTTTGCTTTATTCAATCAAGTAGTT
Organism: Chlorops oryzae; assembly: GCA_020466095.1. Classification (NCBI taxonomy): domain Eukaryota; kingdom Metazoa; phylum Arthropoda; class Insecta; order Diptera; family Chloropidae; genus Chlorops; species Chlorops oryzae. Next base: position 93,567,421 of record CM035808.1, on the reverse strand, counting down.
CTTGATTTTGTTATTAGATCAAAAATAAATTTTGATAGTTAGTTCTGTAAGGATTTGGATCGACGAGTGTATACATTCTAAAGGATACAAAGGATAAAGGTGTATTTTTTTCCTCCAAATAGTTAAAGGCACAATTTTTGTTAACCTTTTTAAATATAATTTGAAGTTAATATAATTTTTTAAAATACAGGTGCCTGCTTCCAAAAATTTTCCACTTCGGATGAAAAAAAATTTTCTGCAGCAACATTTAATACATGCCAAGGGCCGCATTAAAAAGCGAAATCTTAAATCAAAAACAATAGAATAAGTTTTTCATTATTAACTGAATTACTCTAATTTTTTATGCGTAAAATTATAATAAAATTTAAATAACAAAAAAAAATATATATATATATAATTGGCCTAGAAGATGTTTCAGCAATATATAAGGAACACATTTGCTAAAACATCGTATATGGGACTATTCCGCGATGTTTTTAATGTATCGCCAATTGCTCTTCCAAAACAGTGTCGGGCGACCGGACAACTGCCTAACAAGCTTCTCTATTCCGCGATAACAAAGCAACGGTTGCGTGCGAGCTAAACATCGCCGTGGCGAGTCGCGGAACACTGTTCCGCGATAGAAAATGTTTGCTGGGTTTAGTCAAATTTTGTATTTTGTATTTGTATTATATATATTTGTATTTGTTTTTGAATCAAATTTCTGAAAGTTCCTAGTTGAACAGACGAAAACCCTAAAAATAATCAAAAATAATCTCCAAAAGTAGTCGGATTAATTTTTGGATTATTTTTGATTATTTTTCGTAATCGCAAGTAATCCTGATTCCAATTTGATTATTTGTATTCGTAATTCTTGGATTATTGGGCCAAACAGAAAGGAATCGTACTTAATCAATTACTTCAACTTTTGAATAAAAGTAATAAAATTACTAATGACTACGATTAGTAATCATTACTTCACAGCTATGCTTTTGGGTAGCTGACAGTCCTCTATGGTCCAGCGACAAGTTCGCTCAATTTTGTCGGCAAGTTTGGCTTTATTCATTGTGAGGTGGGCTTGCTCGGCAGGAGATAATAGTAAATCGTTTTGTTGAACCGCAAGGTCTTTTTGTAATGATAAATGATTTTACATACATATGGCCAAATTTCACAAAAGTTCCATTTTTGTAACATTACCAGCAATCTTTAACCCCTTACAGCTCCTGAACAATATGTCCAATCAAAAAGATTTTAAGCAACGAATTGTGGGTCTTGTTATTTCTAAAACAAGGGTTCACAAAATTAGTGTTTTCATTGTGTTTCGTCAAGTTTGAGTTGAAACATGTAAAAAAAAAAAAAAAAAACGGACGTGTGTGTGCGAAAATTGCCCATATATAGTTTTGTTCGATGTGATAATATGAAAATGTTTAATATATATTAACCAATATTGATTTTTTGAAGGAGGTCTTCTAGATACGCGCCCGGAATTTGAGCCTATTTTTGGGAATTAATTACAGGAGATTTCCGATTTAACGAGCTCAATGTTGCCAGCACTTCTCGTTAAATCGAATTTCTCGTTAAATTGAGTACCATCATAAAATCATTTTTTTCTTATTGTAAGAGATTAAAATTATAAATTGGGCTTATAAACAATTTGTCATTTCAAAAGAATTATTATAACAAAAAAAAAAAAAAACATAACAACTCTTCATTTTGGTTCATATTAAACATATGCATAACGTCTATGTAAACAGAGTAAAAAACTTATGAGATCACGTTTTGTTTAAATTATAAAATAAGTACATAAGTAATATGTGGCATTCTTTTATAAACCGAACAAAAAAAGGGGGAAAATTAACCTAGGTCTTTTCAATTGCGCGATATTTTTTACAGCTTCTAGATATGAAATTATTCAACATGTGGTCCAAAATATTTCTCAGAATACTTTATTTACGGAAGACCGTTAGTTTAAAGTTTGCTGAAACCCGTATTTTTAACAAAAATTCAAAGAAAGTTTGATGAATTGAATTGAGAGTTTACTGTCAAAGAGTAATGATGATAAGTAAACAACTGCAGTGTTGCCAGTAGAAAAATGTATTTTTGCGTTAAAAAAGGGGGAGGGGTTTGAGAAATCTTTTGCTTGATTACATGGCGAGTCTGATTTATACCAGACCTGTAGCAATCCAACTTCCCCCGGGTGGGGCAAAGAATTTTCCACAATTTTTTCCTTTTAATTTTCGTAGTTCCTTCCACCTAAGACCAAGAATCGTGGTGTGGCAAAGCCCCTCCTAGCCCCTAGGGTGGTACGCGACTGATTTCTACTAACGTATGCTTACGTGGGGGATTAAAAATTGAAATCACTGAACAACTGTGCACAATTAAAGCGGTAAGTCCAACAGCGCCTGCGCTTTTTCGATTTCACGCAGGTCACGCAAAATTGAAAATTACTTTTCATACATTGACTGCTTGCGGCAGTTGGCGCAGCACACGCGCTTTTAGACTCCTCGCTTAACTATTTCTTGGATTCCTCTTTGTTTCTCCTTATGCTTTTTCACTGATTTCTTATGTTGCTCGCTAAACCGAGTGCACAAAAAAATTTTTGTGCCATTTTGCTCGTTGTATAATTTACTCAATGGAACGAATTTAAATGCTCGTTAAATGCGAAACTCGCTAACGCGAATACTCGTTAAATCGGAAATCTCCTGTATAAGGAAACTGTACAAGGTAATTGAATTATTTTTTAAAAACTATTTTTGTACATGTTTAAAAATGTAAAATGAGAAATTTTTTATGTGTGTGGTGAATTCTACGCATTTGAGAAGTTTTCAAACTAGTACTAGTCAACTTTGTGGTATGACAACTACCCCAACAGTTGTCTCAAATGAGAAAAATAAAATGAAGTTATTTTCAGTTTGACGTAGGCTATAAATCTCCGAGTGCTATTTTTATTTTTTATTTTTAAAATATTTCACATTAAACGGTTTTTTGTGAATAGTTGGATTTCCAATCACGTTTTTTTTACTTGCTGAACGAAACAAATCAAAATTTCAAAAATCGTATTCAGAGATTCATAGAGAATGGTTTTATGAAGACGTGATAAAAAAAAATTTTCAAATCCGATGAAAATTGCTGGTCTTGCCACAGAGTTTAAAAAAGGTGATTTTCGGGAAAATGCTTTTAAAGATAGAGTATGGCTGAAGAGGTTGGAGAGGTTGGCTGGAGGCGGCTATCTTTCCGACTTCGAATACCGAGGAAAGAATGTGTTCTTCACGAAACCCTTTGTAAGGCGTACTCCTCATATCCTCTATATTCAAAAAATGCAAAGAAAAAAAAAATCGATTTTTCCAATCCGCGTAACTAGAAGACCCATTTAAGACAGAAGTGGCCATTTTACGTTTTTACGATGACAATTGATCAACGGTTCAAATATCATGAGATTTTCTTAGTTGTATGAAATAGATCTTGCTCCTCTAGGTAGTTTATATTGCCTGTATTAACCTTATGTGTCCTAATTGGCCGTATAAATCGTTGAACAGTAGCAGATAAGACATTTTTCAATGAAATGATTGAATATTACGAAAAATAATTTATGTTGGTTTTAAGCAGTTTTGCTTTCCATCAGTTATGGAAATCCTCATATTCTTAAGGGGGTCTTCTCATTGAAAACCCGTTTTTTGGACCCTTTTTAAAAAAATTCTTATTTGAAAACGCAAAGAATAATTGAAAACTTTTTTTATTTATTGTATTACAAAAGGTTCAAAGTAAATAAAAAATTATTTTTGCCTCGATACGTGGGCTGTTCAAATAGTAATAAGACTTCAAAGTTGGTGGTGAAAAAAAAGGTGCCGTCACGGCGGCCACGATTCCGGGTCTCCGGAGCGTCCGAAATGGAAAAAAAAAAACGGGGTTATAATCAGTATAGATGTTATTCTCGGGTTAACCTCAAGCTTAATTTTGTGATTTTTTTTAACAAAATGGCGGCCATTCAAAAAAAAATTTCAATTTCGGGCTTTTTTTTGTAGTTTAGTGTAAAAAAAAAATAGTAAAAATTTTTTTAAAATTATGGTCGAGATTCACCCGACTTTGTTTCATGAAAATCGGTTCAGTTGAACTGGAGATATCATGGCCACCAGTTCGAAAAACGTGGTTTCGAGATAAACGCGTTTAAAGTTTGAAGCAACGCAAAAATTACTCGTTTTAGCGCAGATCTTGCTCGACAAAGAAGGCTATATCCTCTAAACTATTTCGAATTTCAAAAAATCCTTTTAGGGGCATATTCACAACTACCCAAGCTATAAATAAATGCAAAAAAAAAAAAAGTCGAAAAAAAAGTTGCTCAATGAGAAGACCCCCTTAAAGAAAGAAACGAATTCTCTCTATAGAATTTAACTTTCAATACTTTCAACCTCATAATAGGAATTTTCAGCTCAATTTGGGCAATTTTAACTCAAATTTATTTCGTACTTTATGAGTTTTTCAGATTATAATTACCTGTACTTATAGATGATTTCTATGATGTTTTAATAAAAAAAAAAAAAAGGTTAAATTATTTAATAACGACAAAACGATTGAAAAAAATTTATGAATAAATATATATACATATGTATATACGTATGTAGGTATATTCAAATATATAAAATAGGGAAGAATTCGAATATGCAAATCAACATTGTTCCGCATCAGGACATGATTCTTGGATTCATGCGATTTTAACCCTTCGGTTCACTCTCTTTTATCTTCATCTCGGTCCATTCCGGGACGCTTCAGTGCTTCTTCGTGTGCATAAATTATATTTAATTTTTCTTATGTCTTCAACTCTAATCGTCTCGCTCCTTATTGTGCCTCGCTTTTGTGACTACAACACCCTTCAGGTGATCCTTTTAAATCTTTGTGAATGTGCCTCACACAATCGCGCTTACACATCCTTTCTTTTGAAATTAATTTCTACGTTGATTTCCTACATGGAAATGAGGTAAAAAATCCAGATTTTTTTATATTGGGATATGTTGTGTTGTCTTTAACAGCATCTCGCGTATGCAAATTTCTGACTATACCGTCACCCTACTCTCACGTCTACCTCAAGGCGATCCTCAGCAAAAAAGCGTCGTGAGAAAAAAAATTTTCCTTTTAAAACAAAAAAAAAAAAAAGCATTAAAAACGAAATTGAGGACGCACACTCATTGCTCTCTTCAGCCCTTTGAAACGCAAGTTTGTTGGTCCTCGCCTATCAGTTGATATTTAAATGAGAGTGAACTTCGTGTCTGCCATGTACATTTTATGTGGAAAAGTCATTTGGGATCAGTTCAGTATATCTGTCCCATGAATGCAACATACTCACAAGGATTTTTTCTCACATTTATTTCAATCTGACACCAATTCATGAAAAAATTTTTTCTAACCATGCAAAGGTAAAAAAAAAACCGTTTATAATTAACTTAAAACAAAAATCCAGTAAAGCATTTTTTAGTCCTTAAAAATGCGCACCCTTTCCATTAAAAATAATTTTTTTTTTACCTTTTTTATGTCAGTTTTTTTGAAAATTTTTTCAACTGAAAGAGTAATTGGAAGCTCAAACCGGTTTCCTATTTTTATTTAAATTTAAAAAAATCCTTTTTTTTTTACTGCGTAAATTATTAATTGTGTTCATGCAAAAGAGTGTGGCGCACAGCACATTAAAATTGAAGCAAAAAACCAACACGTGTTTAAAAGGAAAGCTTTCTGTCTAAGGATGGCCCGAAAAGTGGTACAGTCTCTATGATCTTCATGTGTAACAGAAGTGAGCGGGAATTTCCGTCCATTGAATTCTTTTTAAATTCAAAGGAATTGACTTAACGATTCTTCATTTCCAGCTATGTAACATATGTATCTATGTTGGAGTGTTTGCCACTTTGGCCGTTTACCGGCCCATTGTGATACCACGAGAGGTTTTCTTGTGTTTGTGTGAGTGTATGTCTTTTTTTGTAGTGTTGCCCTAACATGCGATTTTTGAAAAACCAGTGCTAGGCTTGGAACATTACACTCCGTTTCACATGTGCCGGGAATCCAACCTCGAAACCCGGATTCAAGAGCATAGCACGGAAAATTTTCGTTGTTTTATAGCAAAAAAAAAAAAAATAATAGACAAAAACATCGATATGTCATTCAATAAGTCCTGCAGTAATGAGCTGGCTAATTTCCTAAGAAAGACTGGCCTTTGACCAGTCCAAATCCTACCGGTTATATTGTGGTAGTTCGCTCCACCAAAATCGGCTAGCCGGCGGCTGGTAACCATCGGGTTGGTTTAAGGGTAGTCGGTATATGACACTCTCATCAACTTAGAAAATTTTTGCATCTTTGACAAAACAATCATAATTTAAAAAAAAAAGAAAAATCTTTTTAAGACAAAAGTTCCTATCGTTGATTGACGTTGTTTAAAAAACACACAAATTCTTTTTAAAACAAAACAAAAAAAAAAGAAAAATATATAGAAAATTGGTTTTTTAATTCCCTTATTTTCACTAGTCTAAGACCAGACAAAATTACTGCAATTGATTTGCGTTTAGCGGACCGGTCCATCTGCAATGACACGCCTATGTTAAAAAGGTCAGTTGAATGCATTAGAAGTGGAATTATGAGGGACTACTACTGGTAAACGAAGGACTGATCGAAGGCTACACTTGGGTCAGTCCATATTTCTGCAGGGAGATTAGACTTTTAATACCGAAGATATGATTAAAATTAAAAAAGGGAGCCCACGTTCGGCAAAATCTGACTTTTTCCAAATATTTCAATGAAACTTGGAATTTGCGCGTAATTTAAGCCTCCGATTAGAATTCCGAAAAATTGGAAAAGTGGGCGTGGCAAAGGGGCGGTTTTCATAAAGAAATTAAACAAAAGTCGGTATATGGGGCCCCTAATGGCCTTAAACAACTCCTGATATTAAAAATTATTTGAAGATGTGTGTCTGTGTCGGGTATCGGGCTCGCCTGACTATAACATTCTTACTTGTTTGATATTTCAGTGGTACATAAGGATGGTAGGAACTGAGATCTTGAGGGTAAGTACTAGAACGCTACGCCTGAGGTCATTGACTTCTATAGAGGCCATATTGGTATCCTTGCGACAAAAACATTGATGTATCAAACTTTAAAATCCGACTGTAAACACCAGAGATATGAAGAAATATACCAATGCGCGACTTCTACGTTCGATAAATAAAAAATTTTTTTTCTTTTCATAATTGTCTTGCAAAAATGCGTCATATTCGCTGGTATACGGCGCACTTTTTTTTGAGGTACGGTCTAACATACTTATTTAATTTTTACAAAAATGATTAATAAACGATTTAAATTTTAGGTACTGATTTATTTTATGTTTGACAACAAAAATCAAAGCAACGAAAATAAATCAAATCAAAATTTTTGGGATGAAAGCGTCGTGCTATTTGTGGTCCTTTTAAAAGCCAAAGAATCAAATTTCATGTGGTTAATTTTCGAAAAAGAGTATTCTAAATTTACTCCAAATCTGAAAATTTACTAAATAATAAACACAAATTTAGGTCTGAAAAAAAAAAAATTGTATTTTCTTAGTTGTAAATCGTGGCTTTGGGATAGCGTAGGGGATGCGTGCTATGCTCTTGATTCCGGGTTCCGAGGTTGGATTCCCGGTACAGGCGAAACGGAGTGTAATTTTCCAAGCCTAGCACTGATTTTTCAAAAATCGCATTTTAGGGGCACACTACATGAAAAGACATACTTTCACATATACACAAGAAAACCTCCTTGGTATCACAATGGGCCGATTAACGGACTAAGTGGCAGCCACTTCAACCTACCTACCTACCCGAATTTCAAAAGAAAATAGTGGTTTGAGCCAAATGAAACATCGATTGTATGGAATGAAGTTTAAAAAATATCAGTTTAATGCAAATGGAAAATTGTATTCATTTCAAACTTTTTAATGATTTCCAAATAAAAAGGTCGTTTAGAAAATATCCAAACGTATTTCGTTTAAAAGAAACTGAACTTAAACGAATTATTTCTTTGGGTGTGAAAATAATGTAAGCATATTGAAATTCATCAGCCTTGAAATTCCACTTCAACCAAAATTTTCATATTTCCGTTAATTTTATTGAAACGCTCCAATATCACAAATCAGTAATAGCAAAATATACAGTAGAGCCCCATTAAGAATGTCACCTTGCATTTATTATGCGCTAATTTCTAAGAACTGAGGGTATTCAAGTTTTTGGCTTTTCCCTGTACGAATATGCGAAAATTGAAGAGGTGTCTAAAATATGCATTCAATTCTTACGGTAGTAAGTAGAAAAGCGAATATTTTCTGTTTCTATTTTTCAACGTTGCCAAATTTCGACAAATTCAAACGGTCAGGTGTAATTTATGAATTAATTCCATAATCGCGCACACTCAAAATTCTTTCCTTCATTTAGCTACGATGCCAACTTTCAGGCGAAATGGGCATGCGTGTTTAATGAATGAATTTCTAATTTGCGCATTCTTCAAATTACTTCCTCGTCCTGCACACACTTTCGAGCTAAGCCAACGTGTCGAATCATACGCCCAAACACGCAATCGATCATGTTGCAGCTCGGTAGCTAATAACCACCGCGTATCATTAGAAACCTTAAGAGAATCGATTCACTACTTTGGAGGCTCTTTATATCTATACTCTTTGGCTAGATATAATGCCCTCTTACGGTTAAAATTTTACCATGACCTCCATTCGCGAAAATTTTGTGCTTAATAATAATTTCGAGTTTGAGAAACTAAATCGAAGTACAGATAAGGTGTAACTAGATATCCAAGCTAGAACAACAAAAACTGCAGGAATTTTTGATAAGGTAATGTTTTAAAATATTTTAGGCTGAGGAAAAGGTATGTGTGCAATCGGCTTAGCCGATGTAAACTTCTTTACTTGTTTTTGTTTAAAGTTTTTTTATATTCGTGCGTAGTGAAATTTGCACCTAAAGAATACGAATGGCTGTTAAAGTCATGTTTGAATACGTCCGTACTACAGTTTTGCTGTAATATAACTACGGTCATAGTATGTATACCTACTACCAATCGTGGTTTCCGCTCAGCGTATAGATCATTTCGAAACGGTAAATAAATTAAAAAATTAGCTATCTCCGTTGAAGTTTTCAAATGCCGTGACGCAAGAGTTGACACAATTTCTCAAAGTAATAAAAGGATCACAATGAATTTCACGATAATGTTTTATGCAAATAAGAGAAATCACATTTGTTTCCTTTATTCGATCACCCAAAGACTTTCTTTAAGAATTACAGAATCCTTTCGCTTGCTTCTATTTGATTAATTATCCCTTTTTTTCGTTTGTTGTATTTATCTACTTTTCTAATGTGTTATATGCAATTCTGGATATAATGAATTGGAAATATTAAAATAAATATTTATCCATTATAAATATTGATGATGAGTAGGAAAAGATTTGCCACCGATCGAGAAACATCTGCCCAAATTATTTCATATAAGTTGGGATTTTTCGAATATAATGCAAGACGTATGTATGAATATGTTTATATCCGACACACTCTGTGTCGAGGGTATGTTGCGTTTTGTGTGGCTGTGTGTAACACCCAGAACCAGTCGAGATAGACTATATTATATGTATACATATAGCACTGATCAGTGTCACCAGGAGATTCGATTTAGCCATGTCAGTCGGACTGTACAAATTTAGGGGGAAATTTGTTTTGTTTCAAAAAATCCTAATAAAAAATATATTAACAAATGTACATTAAAAAAACTTTAAAAAAATTTTACCCGAGCTAGGTGTCAAATCTCGAGCCCCGCATTGCTGAGCGACAGCCTTAACCATTCATCTAACTATCCTTTAGTGATGCAATGATCAGAACGCGAACTTACAGCAGACAATAACAGTTTTTTTCTACTTCGCAATCGAAGCACAAAACGTAAAAAAATCGTCACACTCACTCTCCGTAGATCTCCTTTCAACTAGACAGTGTCTGGTTAAACAGGATCTAGTCCCGCTGCAATCACATTTCATACAACAAACTGCAGTCATTTTAACTAGTGATATTAGGACCATACCGGGGTCTAGCGACTTTGTTGAAATCGACCCCAAACCTTCTGCAGGGATACTACAACTGTACGTACACGCGTTTTGGAGAAAGTCTAAACTTTTTTGCGGCTGTATTGCTTTTGTTGAATGTCCAAACTGTGTGGTGAAAGTCCATGTTCCGTACAATTTTTCCACCTCCCCTCACCCGGATCGGCCATTTTTTCGCGCCATAGGCAAGTGTATTTGTATTTGTTGTATGCAATTTCTCAAAGAAATAAAAGGATCACAAATAATTTCACGATAAAGTGCCAACATAAGAAACATGAAAAATAAATCGAAAATTACTTCGAAGTAAATTTTTATACCCGACACATTCTGTGTGGAGGGTATATTGCGTTTGTGTGGTTGTGTGAAACACCCAGTCGAGATAGACCATACAAAATATATATGGAAATGATCAGCGCCACCAGGAGATTCGATTTAGACATGTCCGTCTGTCCGTCTGTTTGTATACAGTTTTCTTATCGAAGGAGTTGAGCTATCTTGATGAAATTTGATATGCGTACTCACAGGCACATGAGTAAGAACAAGTTCGAGAATAGACCCGATCGGATCATTTTTAGGGGTACCTCCAGTACTAGGGTCTGTTACGAAAATCCCAAAACTGCCTTAAAATCGGACTTTTTCGAAATATTTTAATGAAACTTAAAATTTAAGCGTATATTTAAGCCTCCGATTATAGTTAAACAAAATTTGGAAAAGTGGGCGTGGCAAAGGGGCAGTTTTCATAAAGAAATCTATCAAAAGTCGGTATATGGGGCCCCTTATAGTCTTAAACACCTCTTGATTTTAAAACTTATTTCAACATGTTTTCTCTACTTTGCCTCATATTTCGGGCCATAGCTCAATTACTGTATAAACTAGCCAACCAAATATACCTAATTCGGAAAGGTGGAGACCGTACGCAAATCTTAAGTGCCTAAACACCACCCTACCATTCTAATTGTGGCTCCTATGAGGTCGGAAGGGCAATTTTTCGCTCACATTTTTCGCTACTTTCACTCTTTTATCGACCCATATCTTAGCAACTAGATTATCCCAATTATCCCAATATTAGGCATACCTAACCATACCATATGTCCGTTTTTTCGCTGGACAGTCCGTTTTATTTTAAGCCGATACAGCGGTCATGCGAACATATTTGAAATCATGATTTGTCATGCGATTGATTTTTTTTTTAGAAATATGCCCACAGCCCATTATTTTTTGAATTCAAAATTTTCAAGATCCGACAAACGACGAGAACCATTGGTACAAGCCAAAAAATTGCCGGCAATAGTTGCCCTCATGATACAAGAAAACAAGATAGCGCCACTTGAGAGAGGAAACGTCACAAATTCAAAATCGCGTTTCGTTGTTGTTGTTTCCCATGTTAAACTGGTTTTTTACTTTTTTGAATAGCATGGGAAACAACAACAATTTCTTGCTCAGTGACGTCACAAACTCAATTTTCGGCCTCAAAATAGCGGTACTGAAGTGGCGCTATCTAGTTTTCTTGTATCATGGTGGCCCTAATGTAAAAGGGCACATTGACAAGTTTGAGTTAAATTGGCTTGTTGTGACGCTGAAGATTTTGATCAAGAATAATTGTTTTTTATTCACTTAAAAACTGGTGATTTGCAATCTCAAAGCTTAAATGCTTTGTTGTATTTGGAAATCTCACAAATAATCGGATGACAAATATGAAAGTTATAAGCAAAAAACTGCATTTTTATTTTTTTAAAACGTGGGTATTTAGTACCATAATGTTTAGTTCTAATGACCTGACAAGCAAAATAAATTATAGGTATATGTTATATTTTCGCAAAGTTACATAGTGCATTTTTAGACATCTGAAATTGCAAATCTGCAAGCAAATTCTTTCAATAAGTATTTTGTTTTGTAAAAAATAGTAGTGAAAAAAATATATTAATAAACTGGAGTGGTCTTTTTTCGTAAAATTGTTTAAATGCTTTTTAAAAGTTGTGAAATTCTAATATTTACTCCCAAATGCTCAATTTTTCTAACTAACGCTACTTTTTATGATTAAATTCAATTAAACTCAAAAAAATCTTTTTGGAATTTAATTAAATTTTTTTTTATATTTTCCATTGATATATAATACATATATATTTGTTAATGTTTGCTAAACAAATTTTTATTAAACTTTACGCATATCAAATCGATACTCGCCTTAGCAAAACTGTGCTTCGTACAATGAGTAACTTTAAGGGGGTAAAATTTTAACTAAAATACGTACGGACTTGAAATTTTGCATTTTACTTATTTAGAGTATTCTGAAGGATTCTGCAATAACAAAATGTGGAAACGGATACTTTTGATTTTTATCATTTTTGGCCGCAAGAGTGACACTGTGTGTCCGTCTGTCTGTCTGTCTGTCTGTCTATCTGTCTATCTGTCTGTCTGTCTGTCCGTCTGTCCGTCTGTCTGTCTGTCTGTCCGTCTGTCTGTATACAGTTTTCTTACCGAAGGAGTTGAGCTACCTGGACGAAATTTGGTATACGTGCTGACGGGGACATGAGTAAGAACAAGTGCGAGAATGGACCCGATCGGACCATAAGGGTACCCCACTACCCCAGTACTAGGGTCTGTTATTAAAATCACAAAAACTGCTCTAAAGCCGACGTTTTTAAAGATATTTTGATGAAATTTTATATTTGAACATGTTTGAAGGCAAGTAATACGATTTTTGATGAAATTGGAAAAGTGGGCGTGGCATAAGGGCGTTTTTCGAAAATTGTCTCTTTCCTTTGTAGCCATTAACATCCTCCCCAAAAATTTTTTCGATCGGTCTATTACAAGGGTGCCTCCAGTACTAGGGCCTGTCACAAAAATCCCAAAACTGCCTTAAAATCGGACTTTTTCGAAATATTTCAATGAAACCTAGAATTTGAGCGTATATATAAGCCTCCGATTAGAATTTCAAAAAATTAAAAAATTTGACGTGGCAAAGGGGCGGATTTCATAAAGAAATTGCACCAAAGTCGGTGTCTGATTTCAGACTAAAGAGGACGTACCTGGTACTCCGCTGCTGACCCTGGGGGATGCCGGGTACGTCGATTTATATGTCGGTTTGCGCGACGATAATTCGGATTTATGTACTTAGTTTTTATTTAAAAAAGTAAAGGTTTTTTTTATTCTTTTTATTTTGTTTTGGTTTCAAATTAATTTTGGTTTTATTTTTGATTTTAACTCCAATCACTTCACCTTGTTGTGTGTCACAACCGCACAAACAGTTCTTATACCTTATTTCGATATGCGATAAAGTACAATAACGAAAACACCGGCGTTCAGAATCAATAAAACATTAACGCTGGCGT